>BROG01001193.1:0-105197 GCA_030159075.1 Atrina japonica
CGTATCCATCTGACTACAGTTTCAAAGAAATGGTAATAAAGTGCTGCATATTGAATATTTTTCCATAATACATTCTATTTATACTCAATGCTTTGAAAAAATGAAACGCAATCCTTAATTATTCTCGCGATTCATTGAGATGGCCGCATTTACAGCCGGACGGGTAAGTACCACCTCCGTAAATTTTGAAAAATCACCGAACCTATAGAAAAAGTCGAAGTTTGTAAATTTGAGGAAAGGATGGTGTTAATCTTAACAATCCTCAGAAGTTTGAAAAACTTTTGTACAAAAATTATTATTTAGAAAAACACTACCCCTTCTTTGTCTATATAGCATATAAGTAAACCATCCGTGCGTGTCCGTCCGACTATGAAGTATACAGGTATTGAAGTTGTGAAAACTGTTTACATGTTTGTTTACATTTGTGTGTGTGGCATACGTGCGGACAAATGAGTGAAATAGACAAAATACAAAACCTAAACCAATCTCAAAATTAGAAATTAATATAGAAAACATGTCAGATTAATCAAAAAGGTCAGACAAACGTCTGAGAGGAATTCCACGTTCTTTGTCAGATGGCAGTGCTTTGGAAGAAGAATATGACAAAAACAATAAACAAGAAACCCCAAAAGAACCAGCTAAAAGATCTGAAATTTCAAACAATAAACAACTAAAACTCCCTAGTTGCGAAGTTTCCGTCCATAAAGATACAAGCAACGATAAACGTGATTTTCTGACCAATAAAATAGATCAAATAAGCAAAATACTTCAGAATGTTGTAAACTTGTCAGATTTGGAAGAAAAGTTACAAAACTTAGTGACCAGAGAGCAACTTGAAAAAAGTACATGAAATAAAACCACACTGTGTAGAAAGGACGGGCATTTTAGAATGTGTTATACACGACTTGAGAGTTGAAAATGACAGTTTGAAAAAACGCTTAGAACGTCTTGTAAAAATTTGTAAAAACGCTTAGAACGTCTTAAACATAAGGAAAATTTTGAATCCGCCATTGCAAAATCAAAATTTGTATATGAAAAGCTAGACGACATGGAACAACACGGGCGTCTGAATTCGCTAAGAATATATAGTGTATCTGATGTAAAAAAAAAAAAGAGAATCAGAGGAAAATACAACGGAAAAGGTTCTGGATATCCTAAATAATAAATTAGGTATGAACTTGGACAACGATGACGTAGACATAGCGCATCGGCTAGGAGTGTACAAGGAAAATGATCAGAGGGGAATAATAGCCAAGTTTGTTAGAAGAAGAGACAAAATCGAAATCATGAAAAGAAATACGATTTTGAAGGAAAAGAAAATTCCAATTATAATAAAGGAAGACTTAACACAAAAAGATCGAAAAGCACTCAGTGACTTATGGGACAGAGAAGATATAGTGCAATCTTGGTTCAGGGACGGAGAAATCATGGGGGAAAATAAAACAGGAAAATAATAATAATAAATACAAAATTTATGTCATGGTCCGACACTTAAGAACAAAACTAATTGAAAGCCATGAATGAATGATCAGATGTAAAATGATTCTCTTTCTTTTTTGTGTTGGACAATGAAGAAAAAATTCTATTTATAGTCAAAATCTCTATCATCAGCCTTCCATCTTATGTCTTGTAAAAATCCTTCGGGTACAAAAAGTAAACATTTGTTCCGGAACAGAACAATATATATTATTACGCAATTAGAATTATCTGATTATTACAAAAAAAATCCAAACTTTATTTAGGTATACAAGTATGAAAATATATATGTATGTAAGTGAGGACGTCTACACTTAAACATCGGATGTAAGATTAACTTAAGCAGTCAATTAAAAGTCTGTAACCCTGGTTGTGCCGTCAAAGAAGTATATCCTGTTTGACTTTCCAAATCGACACTGGTAAGTGACGGCTTCACATTTTTAGACATTGATATATTTTTCGGATAATTTCATGAAAACAAAATTAAAACAAAACTAGTAATTCTTATGATTAATGTTGACTCATCTGTTTTAATCTTAAGTTTCAAACTATGAAGATAAAACTATTTTATGGATCTGATTGGTAAAATAATATGTCTAATGCCGGTCGAAATACTCTAATGGACATTTGTAGCATAACCATGTGAATGGTGAATATATACAAATGCCTTGGGATTTGAGATTTTGTCTTGTTCTTAACGATGAATTTATATTAAACGTGTGTGCAAGTACATAATTGAAAAACAAATACTGCATAATACGTATCATTACTGTAATATATTTTCGTGTACATGGTGAAATGTTTCCAAGCACAACCGCAAAGAAGATGCCTATAATATGCATGATGACTATATTTGAACCACAAAGTGCAAACAACAATGTCAGATGATTTGATGGAACTGATTAGTCACATTACAAAATAGATCTACTGAAGACTTTTGTGTAGCATAACCATATGGATGGTGAATAATTTTATATTACAAATGTCTTGTGATTATATTCTCTCTTAATTTAATGAGAAATTTATATTAAAAGTTTGTGCAAGTACATAATATCAAAACGTTGCATTATATGTGTATGTAATATATCCTTGTATACATGGTAAAAAAATTTAAAAGAATTACATCGAAGTGCCTATAATACACAGAATGTACATTTAAGTTTCTGGTTTCCTACATCTGTGTAGAAATTAGGGAATAATATTTTGATATTTCATTTATAATTCCTTTAAAAATCCTATCTCTAGATCTTATATTCAAGTTGTTAAAATACCCAGCAAAAAATGGCATTTGTTATTTATAAACATATTTACATATAGTTTGCTATATTAAATATATGGCACGTTATTACTCACATTGTATATACATGTAGCCGTGTAGGTTAATTATAAAAATATGTAAAAAAATTGCCTTGGTTAAATAATATAACTGTATTGTAAATTTTCAGACGGGCAGAGTAGATTTTGTGTTGTCATATTTTTGATGTTTTTTTTTTTTATCTATTTCTTACTCTACTTTCATTCGCACTCTTCTATAGTTAGAAGTCAACTAAAAAACAACATATATGCTAGTAGGTTTAAAATTTTGACAATTAAATGACAAGAATAAAAATTATATCAGCAAATGTCAAGGATTAAGAGATCCAAAAAGAGATTTGATGTATTTAATCATCTAAAAGGAAAAAATGCGGTATTTACTGTTTACAAGATACACATTTTATTGAAGAATAAGAAAACAAAATAGACGTAGAATGGGGGGTATAAATGCTATTTTAGCAATTTCAAATCAAATGCCAGGGGTACAGCAATTTTAATCAATAAAATTTTGAATTTAAAGTCCACAGGAAGAAAAAAGGTTGTAATGGAAATTTTTTAGCTTTAGATATATGTATTGAAGATACTCAATCAACATTAATTACCTTATATGCCCCAAATGAGGACAACCCATTGTTTTTTGAAGAAATTTTCAATGTGAAAGAAAATTTTGAAAATGATAAAAGTCATACTTTGAGGTGATTTTAATCTTATAATGGATCCAGAAAAAGACTGTTTGAATTATTTTCATATTTATAACCCCAGGGCTGGAAAAAGGTTACTTGAATTAAAACCAAACATTAGTCTTGTAGATATTTACAGGGAACTTAACCCAGAAATTAATATATATATATATATATATATATATATATATATATATATATATATATATATATATATATATATATATATATATATATATATATATATATATATGGAGACGCAAGAATCCAATGAAACAGGCAAAATTAGACCTTTTTGTAATTAGCGAAAATCTTGTAGAAAATACAGAAAAATCAGAAATTCAATCTAGTTATATATCAGATCATTCAATGATTATGACTAATAAAGTGATACATAAATTCAATAGAGGGAAGGGCTTGTTAAATTCAAAAGAGGGAAGGGATTGTGGAAATTTAAAAAATGTACTTTTATCTAATATTGAATATATAAATATGATTAATGAAGAAATTAATAAAATTAAAAAAGAATATATCCTTTTAGTCTACAATATGAATGATATCAATGCTGTTTCCAGACATGGACTTACAATTCAAGAGAAATGACCAACTTTTTCTGGAAACTTTAATCCTGCACCACAGAGGAATAACAATATCTTATGCATCATATAAGAAAAAACAAAAATATAGATAGGGAAAATATATTAATAAAAGAAATTGAAGAAGTAGAAAAACAAAAGGAAATAACATATGAAATAGATAATAAAAAAATGGAAATAAAAAATATTAGGGAATAAAAAATAAAAAGGTGCTATAATAAGATCAAAGGCAGAATAAATAGAGCTTGGAGAAAAACCAACACAGTTTTTCGTAATTTAGAAAATAAAAATTTTACAAATAAAACCATTCCTAAAATAGAAAAATCAGATGGATCACTTATAGTTGATCAAAAAGAAATTTTAAATGAAATCGAAATATTTTACAAGAATCTTTTCAGTAAAAATATAGACATAAAAGAACCAGAATTAAACATATTACTCCTCACGTGTTTCATTGGACTTGACTGTCAGTCGACAAATGATCCATGGCACCTGATCCCACCTCTTGGTTTCCAGAGGTCCGTGTTTGTCCATTTTTACCGGATTTTTATCTATGTCCTGGACATCCTATTGATTTATACTTTGGTATCTGAGATTTTTATATTAATGAAGGATTTAAAGGTAAGAAAATTGGATAAAAATTAAGCTGACAAATTAAACGGACCAATCACTTAACAGAAGCCACAAAAGTTCTTAAAAGTATGTAAACAACAAAAGCCTTGGCACTGATGGATTCACCATTGAATTTTTTAAGA
Organism: Atrina japonica; assembly: GCA_030159075.1. Lineage (NCBI taxonomy): Eukaryota > Metazoa > Mollusca > Bivalvia > Pterioida > Pinnidae > Atrina > Atrina japonica. The sequence continues at coordinate 4,822 of BROG01001193.1, forward strand.
TATTTTGGAAAAGATTAGGAGAATATGTAACTAGGTCAATAAGTTATAGGTTTCTTAAAAATGAATTATGAGTAACACAAAAACAAGGGTTAATTGTATGTTTACCAAAGGGAGATAAACCTAGAAAATTTCTTAAAAATTGGAGGCCAATATCTTTGTTAAATACAACTTATAAAATTCAACTTATAAAATTGCATCTGGTGTTATAGCCAGGCGTCTTAAAACTGTTTTAAATAAATTAATAAAGGGAGACCAAACAGGCTTTATTGCATGAACACATATTGAGGAAAATATTAGACTAATATATAACACTATGAAATACACTGAAGAAAATGATATACCGGGGTTAATTATGCTAATAGATTTTGAAAAAAGCTGTCGATTCAATATCATGGAATTGATAAAAGAACACTAGAATTTTTTGGATTTGGACCCGCTATATGTAAATGGATTTCAAATTTTCAAAAAAATATTAGTTCATCAATAAATCAGGGTGGGAATTTATCATTTTTTTTCAATCTTAGTCGCGGCTGTAGAGAAGGAGACCCGATTTCTCCATACATTTTTTTATTATGTGCAGAAATTTTGTCTATGAGAATAAAACAGAATAAATGTATAAATAGAATACTTATAGGAAAAAAGGAAATAAAATTTCTCAATTTGCAGATGATACCACACTTTCCTTAGATGGATCAGAATCATCACTTGGGGCCTCAGTAAAACAACTAAATACATTCGCAAATATAACAGGTTTAAAAATGATCTTTTTCAAAAACAAATGTGATTTGGATAGGGTCCAAAAATATAGCAAAGAAAAAATTGTATAGATTTATGTAAAGACTTTATATGGGATATTCACACCTTTAAAGTATTAGGAATAGAATATGATGTTGATTTACCAAAAATTACGAGATTGAACTTCGATAAAAAATTAGTTAAAATAAAATATATGATACAAAGTTGGAGAAAACGAAAACTTTCTATTTTAGGTAAATTAATTGTGATTAAAATTGTATAAATATCTCAAATGAATCATCTTTTTATATCTCTTCCAAATCCAGATGAAAATTATTGTAAAGAACTAGAATCTGTAATCTATAATTTTCTCTGGAGTAACAACATTGATAAAATGAAGAGAAATGTAATTATACAAAGTTATGAAAGAGGCGGCATAAAAATGATTTCTAAGTTTTATAAATTCATTGAAAATATGCTGGATAAAAAGATGAAGGAAATGAAAATTAGAAAATAATAATTAGCCAAAATCTAGATGAAAAATAAAATGATTAATTTAGAAACAAATTACATACATAAAATAATACCTATAATCAAAAACCCATTCTTGACAGACGTTCTTAAAGCACATGCAACATTGCAACATTTTCGGAAAAAGTGAAAAAGAATGAGTTAAAAACTTTTTGAGAAATGCTAATTTTTAATAATCCAGCAATTAAACTAAACCATGAATGTATTTTTTGGAAAGAATGGATTAAAAAAGGAATATATTATGTCAACGATATTGTGACCGATAACGTATCTTTCTACCAGTTCAATGAAATAAAAAGAAAATACAACACAAAAATAGACTTTGTTAACTATAATGGTTTGATTTGTCAATTACATAAAATATACAGGAACATAATTCAGAAAATCCTACAAAGATGACCAATAACATTCCATACCCACACATACCCAGAAATATACAAATTATTAAAAATAATGTTAAAGGATCAGAGACTATTTATCAGATAATGATTAATTAAAATATTCAAACAAAATCTAAGGAAAAATGGGGGAAATTTTTAATATAGATAATAAAGAATGGAAAAAAATTATTTATATATCCTTTTATATCAACAAATTATACGAAACTTCAATGGTTACAATACAGAAAAAAATTATATACTTTCAACAAATGCTTATGCTAAAAAAATTGGAATCACAAATTCTGATATATGTAGTTTTTGCAAAAATGAAAAAGAAACAATTATCCATATTTTATGCGAATGCCAAAAAGTATATTTGTAAATGATATAGCACAAACATTACAAAAGTTTAATATTAATCTAAATTTTTCACCACAAAAGTTTATTTTTGGAAATTATGATGATATGAATATAACTAAAAATGATTTAAAACATCATATAATTTTTCTAATAAAACTTTATATTCATAAACTGAAATACAAAAACAAACCTTTAGATATAAATGTATTCAAACTCTATGTAACAAATAAATATCTAATTCATAAACACCTGTACAAAAATGAAATAAGTGAGGAATTAGATAAAAAAAAATGGGAAAATTGGACTCTACTTTTGTCTTAAACACAGGGAAAAAATAAATATAGTATAATAAAAACAAATAGTATAATAAAACGGAAAAAACTAACAATAAAAAGAAATATGAAATAGGTTAATTGATGAAAAAAGTAAAAATAATACCAGTAACATCAACACTAATAGGAAAAACCGCTAATATTAAAATTTAGAAATAAAATAAACATTCAGAATAACAAAGTTTGAGAACAGCTCAACTTGCTGATTATATACCTTACATAAGATTTACTCTAGAAATTCCTGTGGAAAGATTCAAACCAGATACATAGCATAAAAACGATAGACACATTGTGTTGATATCTATCATAGAGAACCCTCCCTTTTCTTATTTTTTATATTTTTTTCTCCCCTTAACATCATTTCTTTCTTTATCTTTATTATCATTCATAGAAAAACTCCGACATACAATGTATAAAAAGTATATATATACAGGTCAGTATAAGTAGGTATGTGTATGTACTTGTTTGTATATGTATATATATATATATATATATATATATATATATATATATATATATATATATATATATATATATATATATATATATATATATATATATATATATATATATATATAAGTACCTGTATGTACAGGTATATGTATGTTTAGGTTTGTGTATATGAGTATATGTACTATATGTACCACGGAATGCATGATGCCTATAAATAAAGGCGAATTAGATGATAGATATGGATAATTTCATATACACAATCTAGTTGTTGGTTTATGTGTGTATATGTATAGGTATGTGTACATGTAGGTAAATGTATGTGCAATGGATACACGACGTATGTATGTATATATACATATTTACGTGTATATCTATAAATATAATGTTTGATGTACATGTATATGGTTGAACCAGGGCCCCAATCTTGGCAACCATAGTATTTAAGTAGGATATGTCTGGGAAATAAAAAAAAATATTTTCGCCTTGTTTGAAACAATATAGCTAAAACAATTTTACAATTGTTACAATGAAGTAAAAGAAAACTGAAAGTGTAACCTGTGTCAAAGAAATGATTTGGGAGACAAATCTCATTATTCACTGGAATGTCCTTTTTCGAAAAGTTTAATTTTCAATGCGGCATTTAACCCAAAAGGTGTGTAATAAAACCACAGTCTATTACGTTTGAAAACGCATAGATAATTAGAACTGCAATATTGTATCCAGTTTAAGTGGATTACTGATTCAATGGCAAATTAATGCTTCACTAATAAAAGATTAGACGTGAATTGATATGAATAATAGTTTCCATTAGCAAATAGTTTTTGATGACCGGATGTCAAAGTTAAGATCATCACGGATAGACTGTACAAGGGCGAGTGATGGGTAATTTACAACAGCAAGTATAACCATCATTTAATAAGATACGTTGAGAAAATAATAATGATTGGTATGTACATACAAATGAATCATTTAATAGATACAAGAATGAAAAGATAAACAAATGATGCAATACATGTGTCATGATGTCAACAACTACATCCCACCACTATTTATAATTTTAAAATGGTAATGTATGAGATTCACACGCATTCAAAAGTCAAATTCGATATAGACGGGCCATCGAAGAGGGTCGAAAACGATGTGTCTTTGACGAAATACCTTTTGACTTTTCATGTATTTGGGAGTAGGTGGTGGAGATCGATGCATCTGCTTCGAAGACGGTGGAATCTTGTTTTTGTCTCTTCATACTGTGCAGGTACTGGTTTCACATATATCTGACAGAGAGGACAAAGTATAAATGTTTACCTCCCCTATGGTATCAAAATAAAGGTTGTCACATTAATCATATAAAACAGCCTAGCAAGGCCTACCTTCTACAGTCAGTGTCTGCATAAATGTACTGCCTCAAATTAGATATTAAATCAGTTGGAAAGTATTCTTTTCATCGAAAAGAACCAAAGTCTTAGTTCAATTATTATCCACGGCTTTGTCATAACGTGTACTCAGATAGCATGACTACGTTGGGCAAACACATTGCACTGCTAGTATGTTGGCCCAACGTTGTCAGTCCAATGTATAAGTGAAAAGTTTGTCAACGTTGGTCCAACATATTGTTTATACGTTGCCCCAACGTTGTATATTGTGTGAAGAACGTTGGTTCACCATTAGACAAATTCAGAGGCAATATAATGACACAGCGCTTTCACCCAATGAAATCTCACTGAGGTTGGTATTATTCATAATCGGTATCACAAATGAATCAGTGAGTCGCATAATTATATGATAAATCCAGCATTAGGATTTATAATTTTATATACAAGAAATGTCATAACCTTAATCTCCTCATAATCTCCATATTAACCTTAACATGTACATCAATTCACATCTCTTTTATTAATGAAACAGATGGTAAATCATACGAGACGTAAAAAATACTTTGCCCTATCTGCCAAAATACGAGCATGTATTCGAAACCGAGTTACTCCAGGAACGCTCAAACCCGCGACCCTCCGGTCGCTAATCGAACTCTACCGCGGAGCCACGAAGGCTCTCTCGAAGTCCCGAGTTCTCTGTGCTATTCAACACCATTGAGTAGTTTATCAAACTTTAAAATTTTAACCCTTTACTGTGCCCCAATGCGTTACCAGGACTTCCATCTAAATGTCTAAGCAATGGCATTTAAAGTTACCTAGCATAAAGGTAGGTTTTTCAATGTTCGCCAAGGTGTGACATTACAAGCATAATGAAATCACATCCAGTGTAGCAAAGTGGACTGTGACAATGATTTATTTATTACACAGAATAAGTTTAAAGATGTCTCATCTATACCAGATACGTATACTATGGTAAATGTTGTACTAGATATGGAGAAAAATATATGGACAAATATATAATTATGTTATTCAAGGATCTAAATGAAAACATAATGATAATAAATCTGAATGTGTGGCTTAATCTCAGCATGGATTGAACAGTGATCAGGAAGGGAATTCAAGTATTAACATTCCCTTATAGAATTCTTGTTGTAATTTTTACAGAAAAAAAAAAAATTACTTTGTTTTCTTACTTTTGTTCACATGAGAGCTCTGCAGTTGACAGCTAAATTTTATTCATTTATTCAGGTGCACGTTATTGAAAAGATGTATAGGGCTAAATTCTATTCATCTATTCAACTACTGGAATAGTAAAACACAAAAACACAAAGGATGATGTGTTCAATTTTCTTTTAAAACGTCAGGTACCACCAACATTTGGTACAGTTATTTTGTTAACAGACACGTCAAGGGAAGGCGATCCCTCGGACGTTAGTAATGAGTCATTACACCATGTTCCCATCTTATTCAACTATTTGTTTATCCGTATTCATTTTGTATGTTACATATATCGATCATGATTATTTCCTCAGAGCATCTCATTAAGGTCACACCAATTCTTTGGGAATCGCCGCACTTAATTGTCAGTGAATCAAGAAATAATTTTGTTTTTTGTTTTACTGCACCTTTTTCCAGAGTGCACACGTGTTTTTTCAAGATTCGGGTTTAGATTTCTCATTTTTCCTTATGATTTAAATCATAAGCCATGTGTTTCCGGTTTGTACAACGCTATTTAGCCGGCTATTCACGAAGTATCTGTGCCGTATATCATCAAAGTAATAAAAAAAACACGAGTCTGAAGCATCCAAGTCTCAACAGAAAAGCTTATCTCTGGATCCTGATCATGGATGATGATATTCAACCCTATCAAACTGCACTGTTCAGTTGTTTATAATCCGAGTACTGTCACGACTGTCAGCAGCCCCGTTTATGCTACTATGACTGTACTGTAAGTTTGCTTCACATGGTCATCTAAAAATTTTTTTTCTTATATAATTGCCTTTATGTGTATGTATACAGATTTTTTGGTGGACAATTTCACACAATTTTTTAGTGTTTCAGTTGAATTTAGAGAATATTGTGAAACCAAAATGTAGACTTTGTTGCCAGTTCATGAAAAAAGTTAATGGTTACATTGGCTAATACCCTTCCCCCAAAGCCAGCCCTGACCGTATTTCACGTAAAATTGATGTCATTCTACTTTAATTTAAAAATTCTGAAAAAAAAAGTTTATGTGTTCTTACCTTTTCTTTACAATTTCTGAAACAAGTTTTTGTTTTGTGTATTTACTCAATCAGATTGATAAATAATTTTTGAAGGGCGAAGATATTTATTGACCAGATTGTTTGCATTTATGAATCTTAGGAGTTGGGTCCTGGTGTCAAGCCGTTTACAATACGTTTTGAAGTAGGCCTATATACCTTCAAAAATTAAAGTCTAAAATTGCTGATCCTTAAAATATTGCATAAAATTGTGCTATGACACCAGCCTGCAGAAGTGTTAAAGGAGAAAGATACATTGTACTCCTATATATTAACTGGGTGTAGATCTTTTTAACCTCTGGTAAGTTAAAATTTTAATAATTTAAAAGTTAATCTGACACTAGTCATTGAAGATGGATTATTTCATATTAATACACCAAATAAACAAAAATATATCCTGAATAAAACCATTTTCAACAGCATTGTCAGGAAAAAAACATGCAAATTTATTGTTATAAGAATATGGAATATGCACAATACAGATGATCAATAACACTTTTAATACTTTCGCATTGACGGGTGGTGGATCCCGGAATTTCCATAATCACACGAGTGTGTTCCTTACAGAGGACTAAAATCTAACTGTCTAAAACATGAAAATGTATAACTCTTTCACTGGGTTAAATGTTGAGACGTCTGTACTAATTGTGACGAGGATTCACTTATTTCATTTGGACTTGACTGTGGACTCACGGCGGGTGTGACCGGTCGACAGGGGATGCTTACTCCTCCATGGCACCTGATCCCACCTCTTGGGTTTCCAGAGGTCCGTATTTGTCCATTTTTGCCAGATTTGTATCTGTGTCCTGGACATCCTAAAGATTTATACTGTGGTATGGAAGATGTTTTATATCACTCTATTATAAGCCATTAACTGTGTTGATAATAGTCCTTAATTGATATGCAGTCATCCAAAGTTATAGAGCAATTAACTGACGGAGATGTTTCACCTGTGTCAGGTGGCACTTAAGGTACAGCCTAAAGTGTAGATATAGATACATACTCTATATTGAAACTGGTAGATTTAGAAAACAATTGGTATCACAGTGTATATGTACATTTTGCAAAGCAGACATGGAAGACGAATTTCACTTTCTTCTCAAGTGGCCACTATAATTAATCTAACCGTACTGCTCTCATAAACCCTGTCTTTAAATTAATTTAACTACTAAGTACAGATATATCAAGGAACTAAGCATGTAACTTGTGTAAGTTTATTAAACGCAGCACAAAACTTGGAAATTCATTATTGTAACTTGGTATCATCCATTATGTTATGTATGTTGTATTTGACTATATTTGTACTCACTTTTGTACCTTTACCTGTATGATATATGTATATCATTTATCATGTGATCTATAGACTGTACGGCCTTTGATGAAATAAACTATACTATACAATATAGACTTATACTGTGATTACCCAGATAAATAAAATGTTTACAATAACATGTACATTTAATAACTGAAATAATTACTGAAATAGTTTTAGTTAATTGTCCAAAACGTCTATTTCTGATATTAAATGTGAAACTTAGAATGTCCAAAATTGATACATGTATATAATTTTGCTCTGTCACAGAAACTAGCAAAATACATATTCATCTTCTGATAAAACAGAATCACCATCACACAAATTTTTCACTAACTATATGTCAAATCATGTTTGACACAATATTCTTGCTGATTCCTTACCGTTTTAACAATAAATATTGTTTGAGCAAACACATGCATATTAAATAAAGATTCCAATAAAATTTAATGTCCTCCAAAGGGAAATATCAGTATGCTATAAAAAACAGTAAAACACTCAAAATTCACAAATGTCCGGCCACTCGGCCTTTATCAAGTGAAAGAAGACAATGTTGTTGTATTTCACTTGATAAAGGCCGAGTGACCGAACATTTGTGAATTTTGAGTGTTTTACTGTTTTTTTATTTCGCATATTAAATAAAAATTCCACAGCATTGGTGTGTTTCACATGCATTATCACTAGCTTTTATTTCTTTTTACAAAAATTCTCTTTATTTGTAAAAAAAAAATATCCTTTGTGTTTAATTATGGCAATGGAAGTACCCTTTCTTTTAATAATGTGTTAAATTTGGCTTACTTACATGTTATACTCGTCATTTTATGAAAAAAAAATATAAAAAGAATGTATTCGTTCCTACCATGTTTTATACCTTCCTACTTCGATTTTCATTTTGAAGAATTTTAAAATTAAAAATAAATTTCGATCGCTCGTACCACAATTTTTTGGCCTTAATGATATTTATGTTTGATGTCGTATAAACCAATCACTTGCCCTTGCACACTATGTCCGTGAGTACTGTAGGGTTGGTATCCGGTCATTGGAAACTGTTTGTTAACGGAAACTGGCAATGGTCTGTATATCTACATCCATTCACATCTCAACTTCTATAAGTGACACATATTGACTTTGCTAACGAATAAATAATCCCCTTATAACCCTCTTAGTTCTTATTATTCATGCAATTTCCGCGTCAATATTTCCTTTGAAAACCGGTCCCAAGGATATGTCTTAAGTTAACTTTGCAAATCTTAACTAGTTGACTACATCCCCTCACACTATATTACTATGGATCCAGTATGGCCGTCACGGTAAGACTTATCATATAATTAATTGTTATTTGTGACTAGTGATGCACTCAAAATTTCCTAAAACTATAAATGAAACAACGTAATAATGAGGCATCATCAACATTAAGTTATGGATACTAACCCTTTAATGGTGCACATGCTGTAATTGATTATAGCTATACTGCCGTTGAACATTTTAACATATGAATACATTACCTAAAATGAATGATATACTCTAACGATTTATATATCTGCCATCCAGGTAAAACTACAAAGTTTACTCGCTCATTATTTTATTTTCACAATTTTTATATTACAACAAGTTTTACTACTTGTACTTGATGTACAATAACCAATGACAGCTATACACATACATAAAAAACTTATTTGATTAACTATTTTGAGACAATAAGGTCAGGTCCAGAATATGTTCATATACAAATAGTAAGGTTGAGTTAATCAATTGCAAATGAAAAAATGCCAAATTTTACAAAATATATAGAAATTTAAGAATTTTTATGCCTGCGTATATCTGGTTTTTATTATTCTTTAAAAATATAAGAAGTAAAAAACAAACAAAATATATTGAAAAAAAAACCACAGCTTGTGCCCCTTTAATGTAACCGCCGTATCTTGATATACTCTTTTTGTATTTCTCAAATATTTGACATGTGGCGCATAAATGCATAGAAAGGGTAATAAAATCAACACTTATTGATAAAAACAGCCATATTGTCTTCATAATGAGACACTTCTGACACTGTGCAATAGATGGATATGTCTCAAGTTAACCGGACATACCCTGTATAATGTTAAATCTGATGAAGGATGCAGAGTCGTCTAGACTGAATATTTACTCCCTCTAGGAGTTTTTAGGATGTCCAGAATATAGATAAAAATCTGGTCAAAACTGGACAAACACGGACCGCTGGGAATCAAGAGGTTGGATCAAGTGCCATGGAGCAATAAACATCCCCTGTCGACCGGTTACACCCGCTGTGAATCCACAGTCAAATCCAAATGAAATATCTGAGGAACGAATCATCGTAACAATTGGTACAGACGTCTTATCAACTGCCATCGAACAGGCAACTCAACATTTCAATAAGTGAGTCACCATATTTTATTAAGGATGCCACCATTATTGTTGTATGTTATAAAATGGTAATAAAGGATGTCATCATTTTACTGAATACTATATATATATATATATATATATATATATATATATATATATATATATATATATATATATATATATATATATATATATATATATATATATATTGTTTTTCATCATTCACATCATCACATTTATTAGATCACACTTATGAATTTTTCGTACAAGATTAATAAATATGTTGAGTTATGGTACTATACTCAAGCAAGTTTTAAAGTTTGCTTAAATGAGAATTACTTTTGATCATTATTTACAATTGTAGGCTGTCCATATACAAATATATCTAGTTGCAGCATCAATTGAATCTGTGTTACCTTAAAATCACAAAACGTTAGTTGAACATTACTACCGGCCCAAGTTACCCTGTTTAGTGTACTGTAAACACATATTTAACAGCCAGTTTAAAAATACTCGTTATACATTTGGAGTAAGAAGACATAAAGAAAAAGGAGCTAAAATAACAACAATAAAGCACCTGTTTGTTTATTCAAGTATCACTTTAAATTTTGACGTAGTTTTACTGGTCCATTGAGAGCAATAGCGAAGTTAAGGTAAGACCAATTTTGTTTATTGTGGTATTTGTAGTGTTAACGGGGCATAAGTGTGCTTTTTCAGATAATTTTTTTTTGTTTTTTACTACTTAGATTGATGTACAATAACAAAAAAGAAAGATTAAATCCAGGACAAAACTTTTTCTTTTAAATTCCTTTTTGTGAAAATTGCTGAAGAAACCGATTCGTTTGCAAATGATTAATTCGACTTCACTATTTGTATATACATACGGCATTGGCCCTGGCCTTTAAAAATATATAGGAATATAAGAATTTTATCCATCATGTTTAAATATTTTAATATCTGTTATTTTACATCGGAAAACTACAAATCAAATGTGTAAACGCTTCATCTTTTAATTGTTTATGGTAAAGCAAGTCTACGTAATGTTTTGTTCAGAGAGGCAATATTTCAGTTCAATGTAATACTCAGGAAAAATATCGTATTCAAATTCCGGACTTCAAGGCCACTGATTCAGAAAGTATGCTGATAACGTAGAGCATTGTCACTCTCTGGCGTGCAGCATTAAATCAAAAAATGTTCTCCGATACTATTGAATTTATATGGATTGCATAGTCATAGAAAATGGAAGGATATACTTATTAATAATTGATTCGATACACCTTGACTACTAGTACGCAATGTTATGATAACACGTATATATTACGGTTTTGTTTTCTCTGGAATAAAAATGTTAAAGCACAGTATATAAATATTGTTCGAGGTTTCCATCACGCTTGACGGGAGATAAAGCAATTCAATATTACTACAAATTAAAGAAGGTAAACCATATATTGTAGTGATACCCGCAGCGATAAATCATTTGAAAAATGATATCACTTTAAACATTCAATGATGATTCAAAATCTTTTGGCCGATTCAATTTTTCATTGCATTCAAATTCAAATGAAAAGTTAGAACATGAGAATATTGTTATTTAAATCGAGAATAATATATTTTCTGGCATTAAATAATAGGGGAGAGTCGGGGTAAGTTCATACATCCAGTTTTGAAGCATCATGGGATACAGTAAAAGGGTGGCAATGCCCAAAGCTCAATCATCAAGGAGTATAATCCACTGATTCATGTTTTTCGTAGACATTTCATGGGGATCTATTCTCCTCACCTACCTATCGTACGCCGATTTTCACCTGTGATAAGTACCTGTGTAGTACTGTTATAAAGACCAACGTAGTAGATTCTATATTTCAAGATTACAAATTAATGTCTTTATTTAAACAATACAACTTAGGTGAGCATCGTTTTAAAACGTTCATTTAATTTTCTTTATTTTGGTATGAAATGTGATATGCTATGATCACATCTTCTTGCTTTGAAATTTTACTGAAAACGTGCAATAATATTTATGTACGGAAATACTATCGCTATGTATGTATATAAGTAATAATTAAAGTTTAATCACTCCTGTATTTAAAACAATAGAGCTTAGGTGAGCATCACTTCAGAAAATTCATTTAATTACCTTTATTTCGGTATAAAATATGAAATGATACGATTTTTTCTTTTTGCTTCAAAATTTTATTGAAAATTTGATATGTGATTTCATGCCAACGCACACGTACACGTACACGTACATAAGCATTATTAGTTCAAATCGACCTTATTTAAAGTTTCATAATTATATATTTCATAGAATATAGCTTAGGTGAGCATCATTTACGAAAGTTCATTTAATTATCTTTATTTTGGTATAAATTATAATATAATACGGTTTTATTTTCTTGCTTCAAAATTTTTATGAAATTTTATATATGATTTCCAACACAGCTCACCATCTAGGTCCTCATGTGATTGAGATATGGAATATTTTGTGGATTTTTTTACATTTTCAGATGGCGATATTACACAATTTAATTTGTAACATTATTTTGTTTCATGATTTAAATGACTTTACAAAAAAAAAAAAAAAAAAAAAAAACACATGAACATTTGTTAAATCTATCAGAGGCATAATTATGTTTGATGGAAGTAATTAAACTTGTTGTAATTTTAATTTGACTGTGGACTCACGGCGGGTGTGACCGGTCGACAGGGGATGCTTACTCCTCCATGGCACCTGATCTCACCTCTTGATTTCAAGAGGTCCGTGTTTGTCGATTTTTTACCAGATTTGTATATATCCTGGACATCCTAAGGATTTATACCTTGGTATCCGAGACTTTTTATATTGTAACCATAATTATTATTTAGGCTTAGTTTTATTTACTTATTATTGTTTATTTGTTTACTTTCGTAAAATGAATCAAGTAATGTATTACAATTCAGGGCGTAATATCAGTTAATACCAAAAAGATACTACTCTTATCACCAGGGATATATAAAGCTAACAGATATTGCTGTTCTCACTACCTATCTATCTTCCCATCATTTCAGTTTCTAAAGAAGGGGTAACCTCATAGACATAAATGTGATCAAAGTTACATAGTATGTAAATTGTAAATAAATTGAACCTTAAATTCAAACCCATCTGAATGTGAATAATCGTTTTTTACTTGAAAATAAAATACGTTGGATAAGGGGATGTCTCCTGTAATGCATATATATGTAATGATGAATTGAACCTTGAAGATAATCAAATATTTTTGTTTCCTACCTACTGAGATCGGACAAATTGAAAAGAAATCTAAATTTGATTTTCTGATCCATTTAGTAAATTTGTGCCGAGTTGTGAACATGCATAATAGACACCCATGATATATAAAACATGTATATCTAACAATCTATTTAATTCTTTATTATATAAACATCCATATTACTACAGTAAGTGACAGTTTTATTTTTTTCAAGTTAGCTGCATTAAATGTATGTGGTTTGATCACTAAATGTAAATACCCGGAATTTGTAGAATTTGTTTGATAACGATATGGGAACCTTTTGGTACATATATCACAGACCTTTAATGGTCCAGGTCCATTTTCTGGGGTTCTCTATATCCAAGTAACTGTCAGTGAGATTTCCTTGCGCTTGTACAGTTTTTGAAGTGCATCGGTTGTCTATAAAGGGTTATTAGTTTTCTTGTTGATATTTCTAAAGATTTAGAGAAATAAGGGGTCACAATTGCCTCAAACATTTCAACGTTTTTATTTGATTCAATTTTCAAAACCCAACATTACTTCATTTTTATTCATTTCGTCGAATTCTACTCCGAAAACATGTTAGATATTTTGACGTTGGTCCCTTTTCCCGAAACATTTATCTTCGGTGATTTTTACTTTTTAGGAACGTTTACAAATTCTTTTTAAACTAAACTTTGTCGTAGGTACTTTCCCAGCTATGACATTTGTCAGATTGTGTTTTGTAGGGGTTAGGTCCCTAAAAGTATTTTTAGACCGCTATCATATATCTCGGAGACCCTTCATTTGATGTTTTCCCTGTCAAATTCTACTTTTCGTCACGCGTGGCGCGTTTTATGACGTAATTTTAAAGCTGATTAGTTTTTAGATGTTTCTGAACTGCCTACACCTACTGTGACACGGGACCTCGGTTTTTACTGTCTCATCCAAAGGACAAGAAAAGCCAACCGCCTACGCAAAGGCTCGAACCCGCGACTCCCCAGTTTCGATTCGAGCATTCTACCGCATATAAGGCCAGTTAACTTCCATCCTGCTTGCATATAAAGTGCAATGTTTTGCACAAATACATCCTATTTTCTATACATTTTGCGTTTGAAACATAAAGTAAACATCAATATTTTCATGGAACCTACATTATTTCAGCTGATTTTGTAAGAATGTTTTCCATCTTTCCGGGTACATTGTAACCACGCACTCTTTCCCACTTTTAAAAACTGGCTGCCACAATATAACTGAAAAATTGTTGTGTAAAACATCAATAAAAAGAACAGAAAAACAAACATGTATAGGTCTTCCAAGATAAAATGACACATGTTTACAAACATAGAGAGTCTTAATGAAAGCATAACAAGGGCCAAAGATTACTTGTCGGCAAAATCATATTAGAGCTACAGGTTTGAATTCCCACAGGGTCATAGGTTAAATTAAATCCCCACTTGGCAGCCTTCAATGGTGATGGACTGGTGCGCAAGTAAGACCACTTGGTCAATATAGGTCCATCTGGGTAAAGTGGCACATCCGTGTTCTTTCAAAAACCAAATCAATACGGTCTACTTTCTAAATATAAGTTGTACAGATACAATATATTGCCTTGCACGGAATCCATGCATTAAGGTAAATTGTGATGTTTTTGGTGTCGCCAAATTTTGGTCACTTTGGTCACAAAATGAAGGATTATTTTTGTTCAGGTAAATTTTGTTCAGGTCAAACATTGCAGGTGTTTGAAATATCAAAACACAATGTATTAAATAGTGCCACTATAACGGATGCGTTACGTGGTACTTAATTAAACTTAACGTCCACACAATGTTGATTAAAAAACACCTTGTTTGTCAATCTATAAAACAATAAAATAGTTTTAAAAAGTACCGATAGAAACATTGTGTACATAGTTGGGTTGGTTTTATTCTGGCCATTTTAATAGGCTGGCCAAAATTAAATAATGACCAAAATGTCCCAATTTACGGTACTGAATCAGGGTATTCCATTTAGTATAAAGATTAAGACTAATAACTTCCTGTTTGGATAATCAATTTTCAGTCATTCTTTTACTCATACATTGTTTGTATATATGTATGAGCATATATTATCATATTAAGTTCACAAACATTTAATACACTGTATGTTTGTTAAATGATTTCGTTTTGCATATATATTTTCAGGATAGAACTTTAATAGTATAAATTAACTTATATGTATGTATATATGTGTGTACATGTATGTATATATATATATATATATATATATATATATATATATATATATATATATATATACATATACATACACATACATATACGCATACATATACATATATATATATATATATATATATATATATATATATATATATATATATATATATATATATATATATGTGTGTGTGTGTGTGTGTGTGTGTGCGTGTGTGTGGGATATGCACAGCCAACCAATATTTTGTTTTTCTACGAAAAATATTTCCAATATCTGATGATGTGACATGTTTCCTATGATAATTTCAAAGTTGCTAGAATTTTGATAATTATACTCACCGACGTGAAGATTTAATTTATTGATTTTATTCCCTTTAATATTGTATTTATAATCACGTGCCTATTGACACAACTATTGTTATTGTTTCATCACTTAACGTTGTCAATCATTACTCACTTATATAATTGTTAATTATTCAGTAAAGCTTATTGCTTCATTCATTGATATTATCAAACCTTTAATTATTTCTCCTTGACACAGTTATTAATTAATCTGTGAAAGATTGTTTCATTAATAAATCTTACCAACCCTTTAATGATTGCTCATTGACAAAATTATCAGTGAACTTAAACTGTTTTTATTAACCCCCTCACCATTAATTATACTGTTTTCTTTTGTTTAGACCAGATTTTATGGTCTGAAGGGCTGAAAGGGTTAAAGTAATGTTTTCAAACGTCTACTTACAAGTCATGTACATATTTAAAAGATTGTTCATCATGTACTGTTAACTCATAAATCCTGCCAATTCGTAATTGATACTTGATCCAGAAAACTATGTTTTATGTAACCTGAGGTTGTAGTTGATACTACAAAAGTCAAGTTCAGCAAGTCTAGTCACTTAAGTTGTTATTTTCTTATTGCTATGATATGCTAAATATTGCATATTGGAATATACATGGCTTTTGTACTGAGTTTGATGATAATATTGGTTTCTTTAATAACATGTATAATAAGTTTGATGATTTTTTGTTTGGCATAAAACTATGAGGGATTCACCCACAAATCTTAATGGTTTTACTATCCTATTTGTACTAAATGCTAAGAGGTTTAAGAAAAGAGCAATATTGTCTGGAGGAATTGTGGTCTTCATCAAGAACGACATTTACAAACAATGTGTGAAGGTAAAAGTGTCTGACCATGCATTATGTCTCAAGTTAGAAAACGTAAACATTCCAAATTGTAGATGTACAACACTTCTTCCCTGCTTTTGTTTTATAAAACCTTATCAATAGACAGACAGATCAGAGAATATTTTATTAGAACTTGAGCGTGAAATTTCTTTTTATCATATTCAAGGAGAAATATTACTCTGTGGTGATTTTAATGGTCCCTCAGGTAATCTTATTTCATATTTCATATATAATAGTCTTGTTTGCGACTACTCTGTTTCACTAAGTGAAATGTTGAGTTGCCTTTTCGTTGGCGGTTGTTGAGACGTCTGTACCAATTGTGACGAGGATACACTCCTCACTTGTTTCATTGGACTTGACTGTGGACTCACGGCGGGTGTGACCGGTCGACAGGGGATGCTTACTCCTCCATGGCACCTGATCCCACCTCTTGGTTTCCAGAGGTCCGTGTTTGTCCAATTTTACCGGATTTGTATCTATGTCCTGGACATTCTATTGATTTATACTTTGGTATCTGAAATTTTTATATATTTCATATTTATTTTATATTTCATACCTCATGACTGCCCACTACCACCAACCTATATGGCAGATAATATCCCTCCTCGTTATAATAGTGATGGACAATCTTATTATCATGGAAATCTTTTTGGGGTGATTCCCTCGGCTTTTGCACGTTTCACAATTTTTATGGTTCTAGTTGTGTAGATTATATGTTGGCAACCAATCATGTCTTGCATAATGTTGCATATCTCAATGTTCTGCCGCCAAATGAATTATGAGATCAGAGTGTCATTTACTAACTTGAAAAGTGAGGTTTCTGTATCTAATGATGATACTAGTATTACATCCACTAAATATTTTGATACATCTATTCCACTGAAAGGTCGTTTGGTCAAATGACCTTAAACATGACATAACATTGTCGTACTTGAGGAGGATAATTTGGCTAATTTAATCCAATCTATTGAAACTCATACTGATTTAGACATAAATGAAATGAACATGAAAATAACTGAAATCTATATCACAGAAGGCTCTAACTAAAATCTAAATTCAAACTGAAAAAGATGAAACGAAATAGTAAACCATGGCTGTCAAGAGATCTGAATTTATTTAAAAGAAAAATTCGGAAGCTGGAAAAGAAGTACAGATGAATCCCCAAAATTCTGAGTCATTACATGCGAGCATTTAAAAAATAGCATTAGTCAAATTGATGATTTAAATAATAAAAACCATAAAGACTCTTGGAAACTATTTAAGAAAAATGGAACAAATTCAAACGTGTCAACTAAACCTTCATGTATACAGACATTTGAAAACCATTATCAAGAATTATTATGTTCAAAGAAAGGAAAGATAACTCTTATGTTTTTGGACAATCCTGAATGATCAAATCAGATCAAATAATATTGATTTAGAATCGGATAAACAATATAACATTAGCTCTGAAGAGCTGACTAAACAAGATTATCACAAATTACTTTCACAATATTATGTTAAGATCCAAGAGTCTAAATATAAATCATAACAGGGACAACAAGCTACTTGTCGTTACAAAAGTATTAGAGATTTACTTAGCAATGCATGGAGTCTGTGCAAGGCAATATGTTTTACCTGTACAACCTATTTTTTGGAAAGTAGACATGTTGTTTTGGTTTCTGACTGAACCAGAATGTGTCACTTTACCTTGGTAGACCTATACGTGTACTATATTAAATAACAACACTCATCTGATAAAAATCTACTCACAATCATTCAAACTAAAAATTTTAACGCTGACACAGTAAGATATACTGTAATAATAATGATATAAATAGTAACAATTTATGCAATAGCTAAGATATAATGTTAAAGCTAAAACTCATGCAAACGCAAGTTTAAATTATATTTTACATGCAAATCGGGGACAAATGAATTCATAGGAAAGCACTAGTTAATAAGCATAATATAAAAAACAAAGTAAATAAACCAAGCACTGACTAAGCTGCAAATGCACATAAATAAACGTAAAAATGAATCATGAGGAAGCTCTACATCTGCAGGAATCCCCTTTCCAACTGTTGATTTGTAATTTAAATTGACTTAAAAAAGAAAAAGAAAAAAATTGTCTAAGAGAGTCGGGAAGGGACTTCCATAACTTAGTTGCACTAAAACGACAGGAATTAAGACCATACTTTGTAGTTCTCACCTATGGTATCTCTGCTTAATAACTATATCTAAAAGAATTAAAGTTACCTTTCATAATGATAAGATCATGGAGATAAACAGGAATTTCTTTGTGTAAAATTTTAAAAGTTTCTAAGGCTAAAATTCTCATTCGTCTTAATTTCAGACTTGCATATTTGACTACAATAAAAGTGATTCATATGGATTTTTTAGTCATTGTGAATGAAACAGAGAGCCCTCTCCTGTATCTTATCAAGTTTATTTGTTTCAGTTCCGCCTCAATAATGCCAAGCCAAAGGGCAGTAATTAAATTTTGACATAATAAATATATGATACACAGTGAGCCTGCCCAGTCTATTAAGATGCACTCCAATTCTCTTTAAAACATATAATTGAAGAGACGCTATAGAAATATGTTGCTTAAATCTGAGTTCATAGTCAATAGCTACACCTAATTATTTTAACACAATCCTCTGGCCGAATTTCTGTTCCCTCAATATTAAAAGTCAAATTTACTGGATTTGTGTTCTTTCCAATACATAGAGCCTGAATTGTATCTGGATTAGCCTGTATTTGATTACCTGAAAACCATTAAACTAATTAAAAACTATTTGTTTCTCTAAAACAAATAAATATTTCACATCCATAATATTTGGGCTTGCATGTGACAGTGTATTGTCATCTGCATAATTATACAGGTCACAGTTTGAAATATAAAAATTTCAGATACCAAAGTATAAATCAATAGAATGTCCAGGACACAGATACAAATCCGGTAAAAATGGACAAACACGGACCTCTGGAAACCAAGAGGTGGGATCAGGTGCCATGGAGGAGTAAGCATCCCCTGTCGACCGGTCACACCCGCCGTGAGTCCACAGTCAAGTCCAACGAAACAAGTGAGGAGTGTATCCTCGTCACATTTGGTACAGACGTCTCAACAACCGCCAACGAAAAGGCAACTCAACATTTCACTTAGTGAAACAGAGTACTCGCAAACAAGACTATTATACCGACCGTAAAATTTGCGGAACGTTGACATTAAACGCGGTTTTCGATATCCCCTGTGTCAATAATTTGTCAGTGAGTAGTTTATCTCTGTATATGAAATCTTCATATGTTGTGCACGCCCTGGCATATCGGATCATTTGTGAAATATAAACTCCATATGCGGGTGACTGAGGGATATTACTACTTAAATGTGGAAAATTTATGATGGGAAACCGAAATCGTCGGGTTTATCGTATAGCTTCGTTGCTAATTTCCCGTCTGTGTTTATATTAAGTAAAATGTCTAAGTATGAAGCGTGTGTGCTTGATTCTGTTGTATCTTTAATTTCTAGTTCGCTGGGATATATCGCATTGACATATGTATGAAAATTGTCATTATTGATTGACAAAACGTCATCGATATATCTAAATGTCAAATAAAAGGACACCGCTAACTTTTTCTTCTTTTGATTCAGCAGTTTCTGAATGAAGTCTGCTTCGTATGAATAAAGGAACAGGTCGGCCAATAAAGGAGCACAATTGGTTCTCATAGGAATGCCGACAGTTTGTTGAAACCCACATCTCTGAACATTACAAATATATTGTCTATTAGAAATTCCAGCATGTTTTTTATATCAACTTCAGTATATTTATGTGTAAAATCAGAGTGGTGTTTGACGAAATATGTATCCTGATAGCGAATCACTAGATATTTAAATTTTCGGGTACCACCTTTAGTTAAAAAGCAGTTGTCTATGATGCTGAAAAGTCTTTCTTTTAAATTTTTATGTGGAATAGTAGTGTAAAGAGTAGAGAAGTCATAAGTTCTGATACTGTGAATTCGAGAAAAATTGTAACAAAGTAACGATATCATTAAAATTTGTTAACTGGCCCCTGGAGTACACCTTTTTTAACAAATTTCACACACTGTTTTCTATCGCTAAAATATCTATTAATCATATTTACTGCATTGTCCACTAACCCATAAGTTTTGAGTTTCAATAATTGTAAATCGTGCGGAATACAATCAAATGCTGTTGACAAATCCATTAGAATACCACATATACTTATTCTCATCTAGAGGATTAAGTGTAACAAGCTGTTTGGGAAAGATTTTCAATGGACTGCTACAGATAAGACTTAATGACTATTTAGAAAGAAATAACCTATTAAGTAATTACCACTTTGAATCCAGGAAGAATCATCGGATTACAGATAATATATTCTTCCTAAAAACATTGACTACTAAATATTTGAAACATAAGAATCAAAGTACATATGCAGGTTTTACTGACTTTATTAAAGCCTTTGATACAGTGGACCGTAGTTATCTGCTTCATAAACTTCGTGAAAAGGGTATTGGTGGTAAATTTCACAACCTTATAAAAACATGTATCGTAATACTACATATTCATGTAAAGACGAATCTTACTGTAGTGAACCATCTCTTGCTACTCGGGGTGTAAAATAAGGAGACAATCTCTTATCTCCACTGATCAACATATTTATTGATTACTTTCATGATTCTCTCCCCAAAATATTATAGATCCCCCTGAATTAAAATATATACCAGTTTGTTCTTTGTTGATGATTTAGTCCTTCTTTCAACCAGCAAAAAGGGACTTCAAAACTCATTGGTCAGTCTCTCAAAATATTGCGATAAATGGGGTCTGAAAGTAAAACAAATCTAAAATCTAAAATTTCAAATAGGAAAATATATATACTTAAACACACATACTTCTATAAAAATACCATAATCGATCAATCATACGAATATAAATATCTTAGTATTATTTTCTCACACAGTAGTATGCTGAAAGTGGCAGCTGAAAACCTAACCGATAGAGCACGAAAAGAATACTTACATGCCAGCAGAGGATGCCGACTCCTTCCAAACACCTGGTCCTATCCCGTTTGGGAATCGCAATTGTTCTTCATGTTGAGACCATTGCACATCTAATTCGTCGTGTTCTAATGGACTTGAGCTTCGATTGATGATTGGCACTTCTTTAGTTTTACTTTCTATAAAACACTCTTTACTTTATATGAGTCAATTATCTACAAAAACCTTATCAAAACTTTATAATTCTACAATTGAGCCTATTAATCTATATGGATCAGAAGTATGGATTTCTGATTATAATATAAAACATCTTAGATACCAAAGTATAAATCCTAAGGATGTCCAGGACACAGATACAAATCCGACAAACACGGACCTTTGGAAACCAAGTGGTGGGATCAGGTGCCATGGAGGAGTAAGCACCCCCTGTCGACCGGTCACACCCGCCATGAGTCCACAGTCAAGTCCAAATGAAATACGTGAGGAATGAATCCTCGTCACAATTGGTTTAGACGTCTCAACAACCGCCAACGAAAAGGCAACTCAACATTTCACCCAGTGAAACAGAGTAATCATACCGACCGTAAAATTTGCGGAACGTTGACATCAGACACGGTTTTCGATACCCCTGTGTCAATAATTTGTCAGTGAGTAGTTTACATATGAAAAATAATAAATGTAATTATTAACCATTTAAAAAAAATACAACATGATATATTTAAAGACAGCTTGGGTGTTCATGATAAAGCTTCAAATCTGGCAGTAAAATATGAACTTGGAACATTTCCATTAAGAAATAAAGCCTTGACTTCCATGTTTAAATTTTATATAAAGCTTAATAGCTATAATATCACCACCGGAATTAAAATGAATATTTCATAGCTGCCGAACAAGAAGATGATTTATTTAATGACTAAACAGTAATTGATTCCTGGCAAAAACTTATTCACACATGGAAAAATAAACTTAACCTCTCATCATTAGATGTCTCTGATAGGTTTTTTCGAAAAATCATTGCATAGAAATAAACAAATAAATAGTGAAAAGTTAAATTTTTACAACCAAATTAAGGATTAGTATGAACTTCATTATTTCATTATTTCCTATCAAAAAACCACTTCGATCTATTCTTTCAAAGATAAGAATCAGTGAACATCCATTAGAAATAGAAGTAGGTAGATATACTTGACCTCCAAAACAAAGTGAAACTAGATATTGTTTGCATTGTAAAACTGAAGGTGAAGATAAATTACACCTTATTTATGACTGTTCATTGTACTGCAGTATTCGCAGATTTTCCTAACATATGCAGCAATGTCACTTAATTTTGGTCAGTTGCAAGTGTTTTCTTAATCCTATTAACAAGACCCAAACATTGTCCAAACAAGACCCGTTTGTTAATTTTTATTTGAGTGTTTTCAAGTTAGAAATGAAAAATGATATTATATATATATTATACAATTGTTGACATTTTGGGGGTGGATGATTCAGTGTGTAACCTGAGGAATACATGTATGATATTCACTGAGGATTTAGACCAAGGCGTGTGTTGTATCTTGAGAGTTGCTGTTCTTGTGCAGCCGCCTCAGCATAAATCAATAATCAATATGGGTTATTGATTTATATAACTATTATTTCATTTATTTCCTTTAGAATACATTTTTTTTTTAAATTGGAGCTCCACTGATGAAGTCTAGCTGACAGAAACGATCGTCTTGAGCATTTTAACTTTGGTATTATGTTTATAATGTTTAATCATAACATCAAGCATTTAAAACAAATGTTCTGGTTCATTTGGTTGCATTTTTTGTTATCAGATGGATTGATTACTTAATTTACATTTATTCTGTCAAGCAGCATTAGACCGGCGATGTATGGGACCTAATGTTAGACTTTATAAATCGCTGATTAGACAAATTAACTGACTATATAATAAGTATTAATGTTATTATACGTATACTCGTATTTGAAATATACTGTTATATTAGTACAAACCAATTATTGATTTTTCACATATTTTGAAAGTCATTGAATGTATGCCAACATGATGTTAAATTTGATGAATTCAACAAAGAATTTTATTTTTTTTTATTTGAATTTTTGAATCTCTAATACTTTTGTGATGACAAGTAGCTTGTCACCCCTGTTACGATTTGATTTAGACTCGTTGTGTTTTAAACATGTGTGTCAATTTACTTTGGTAGACCTGTATCTTGTAAGAAACATTCATGCCATGTTTGGTTTCAATTCATCTACATGTATTTCTTCTCCTGGGAATATATGCACGTATTTTTCATAGGGACCTACATTAGTCCCCTATTGCACCCTTCTTGGAGAAAGGACTGTCACCAACAACACTTGTTCGGCACTTCATAAGGAACACCCATGTCATTTCATTCACCGGTTCTCAATTCAAAAGATTATAATTATTGTATATATTTTTCATACCGTCCTGTGTTACAATAAGTTCCCCGTTGTCGATCATATCGAATGACGGATCGGAACCAAGGCAATCGGAACCAACGCCTTGTAAAATTCATGTTATGTTTGATTTCAATCCAAGTAACGGCTCAATAGTATTTTTGAAAGTACTTCCCATGGAGTTCTATGTTAAACTATGTGCCTCACTGGTGTTCAGCTTTATTGACGGGACCCCCCTCCGGACTAAAAGACGAATATCATTGTATTTTAGAATGATCATTATATTTCTTATGATGTAGGAATTATGGATACGCGCTCATGCATGGTTGTATATAGGTATGAATGTGTGTATGTGTGCATATGTACATGTCTGTTTGTAAAAGTCAGGTCCTCAACATTTTCTTCTCCCCGTCTCTCTCTCTCTCTCTCTCTCTCTCTCTCTCTCTCTCTCTCTCTCTCTCTCTCTCTCTCTCTCTCTGACTCTACGCATGAAGTAAAACATTCCTGTGTAAATAGATATCAAAATATTTGTTTTGGGTTTTAAAAAACTATAACCGTATCTAGAGTGATATTCGTAAGAATCACATGTTTAAATGACCACAATGGCGAATTACAGATTAATAATATAAGTCGATTTCATTAAATGGATCGGATCTACGATGAAAAGGAGATTAGAAAATAAATATTGAATGCCATTGTACAGTTCAATTCATATAAACTAGCGAGTTACAGTCTTGAAGACCCTCTGTTGCCCTAGACGAGTTTAAAGTTTAGGTAAAGAAGCATTAACGACTTTAAAATTGTACTGTAAACAGTCACCTTTACAATTTGTCACCATACCTAGGTATCCAATGGGAAAACGCAATTCCGGCGAATCAAGATTAGCTAATCAAAAGGTTATTCTTTTACCCCCTCCCCCTCCAAGTTATATGAATCGGACAATACATCATTAGACGCCATTTTGTTTGCCAATCCGAAATAATTATGTGCAACGGTCATTTCAATTGTTTTGTCCCTATAGCCACTCGATCGATAATGCAAAGTAAAACAGTCTCAAGCCTTGAAATCCATTACATAATCACAACAATGTCAAGTATATAGTGGTTTGTTTGCTTTTAGCATTACGACTAACCAGCCTGTCTTTCGGATAAGACAGTGTCACAGTAGGTGTCGGCACGGTTAAGAACCCCCATTGCTCAATGACCGTAAGTGCCGTGCATAGCCCAACATTTGAAGCCTTTCACTGGAATTTGGTGACGTCTCCATATGAGTGAAAGATTCTTGAGAGGGACATTAAACAATAATACAACAGGACGACTAACCGCTATAGTAAATCCTAATAACCTGGTGGGGCGGAGTCTTGTGAACCTTTTCTTGACCTGAACGAGTTTAAATTTTAGATAATAAATCACAACATTAAAATTACACTGACTATATTAGTAATTTTAATGTTGTGATTTATTACCTACTTGTCACCATACAAAAGAGAGTATTCAGTAAAGAATAAAACGTTCCCCGTGCAGCTTGTCATAACCTTAAAGTGAGTAGAATCATCCGTATGATAATCAAAAGGTTACTCCGCCCCGCCATCTTATGTGAATCGGACAATAACATTACACGTAAAGGTGTACCAAGGTAAATTGGCACATGTTTACAAACACAACGAGTCTAAATCAAATCATAACAGGGGTGACGAGCTACTTGTCGTCACAAAAGTATTAGAGATCCAGTTATACATGGAGTCCTTACAAGGCAATACAAAACGTTAGAGCGTACCCTGGACCTCCTAGCATTTAGCTCTTATATGGTTTATATATGCTTAAACAATCTTCTTTGGAAATTGATATTAGTGCAATATATTCGTTCATTTGAATTCATCTATGGACTCACGGCAGATGCCACCAGTCGACAGGGGACGCTTACTCCTCCATGGCACCTGATCCTATCCCTGTATTTTCGAACGTCTGTGTCCAATTTTCGACTGATTTGTATGTTGTCTCCAGAACCTTCTTAAGGTTAATACTTTGGTATCTGTGAATTTCATATTGGTAAACAGGTGTAGTTTTATGTCATATAAAAATATGGGCAGTGAGTAATGTATAGTAAAAAGTTTTAGATTAATATGTAAATGTAGTATCATTCTATGTTATTAGGATCAACCAAACCTCCACCACATTTCCGTCACTGCATTAGAAAGAACGTATATAATATATTTGTACTTAATATCTGCTAAAAAGGCTTTTATATATATCGTTCAAAGCAGTTTTATGCAGCCATGGGTACTTTTGCCATAGTGGGTAGCCAAAAATAAATCCAGGATAGGATAGAGTAAAGTAAATAATAAGTTAGGTCGTAAATTACAAAG
The DNA here is from genome assembly GCA_030159075.1 of Atrina japonica. Classification (NCBI taxonomy): domain Eukaryota; kingdom Metazoa; phylum Mollusca; class Bivalvia; order Pterioida; family Pinnidae; genus Atrina; species Atrina japonica. Next base: position 31,344 of record BROG01001193.1, read on the forward strand.
AAAAGAAATTTAGGATCAAAATTTTGATTCTAGCCCCCTTCCCTCTCTAAAAATCTAACGATTGCTCCCTTATGCTATATATATTGTCCAAAGCAGTCAGTTTATACAGCCATAGGTAATTTTGTCACACTGGGTAACAAAACAAATCCAGGACAAGATAGAGTAAAAAATAAAATCTGAGGTCGGAAATTTCAAGAAAAATAATCCAGAATCAAAACTTTGATCGTAGCCCGCCCCCCCCCCCCCCCCCCCCGCCAATAAAACCAAATGGTTGCTGCTTAATCTTTTTTACTACAGTATATATTACAAATTTTATCTCTCATCAGTGCATCAAAGGGAATAGTCATTTAATGGGATCTGGTATGGGATTTACCACTGTAATACAATGCAAATCCAGATTGATTATTGACGATCTTCGAGCTCTTTACCACTGTTCATACGTCCAAAAGTTCACATACGAATGTAACATTTTCTTTTGACAAGAGACCTTTGCAAATATAAATGGACTTAATGCAATTTCATGAATATTTGTACCGAAGGTGTAACCAATAACAATGCATACAGATTGATACTATCTCAGCGATATCCTCACCATTCATATCAAATACATATACGTATGTTTGTTGAAATTGACTGTCTGGAGAGAGTTTCCGCGTGTCTATCCAGACGAATGCCGCTATAATTCCGCAAACATACCGCTCCTCGTTTTTTAAATCCACAACAAAGAGTGGAATTTAGTTGATACAGCGAGGCTTTATGTATCGCTATATGATGCAGACTATTTATAAAGATAACAACATGGAGAGAAATATTGATTATTGAAGGAATAATTTACAGAGATAGTATTGACAGAAATGGTCTACGTTTACATTCATATGCGTCGTGAAGTTGTTTACAAGAGTAATCTGACCCACATATATATGTCATAGGTACAATAAATCACTATTTGTTTATATTTGTGTTTACTGTGTTTATTGTACATGTGTCTTGTCTACACGTGCGTTTGTTTTGTTTCCATATCTTCATATCGACAGCTGACTGGACAGAATTATTTGACGTATACACCATATCTCACAATATACCCGTGCACTGCATGCTATACCCGGACTAAATTAATAAAACTCTCTCTCCTAACTCCCGCCAACTTATTCCCATCGGAGCTATCGACGCTTGTAAACCACCGTCAAGAGTATTACAGAATATTTCAATATATCAACTGTAAGTGGATATATTGTGACCGCTGAATCAGTCTCCATAATAAATTGTCATCGAATCCATAACAGCCACCTTGTTGTTTATTTATATATAATACGAGGACTGTGACATTTTGGCGCCCACGTTGGGACTTCTATAATATTCTCCAGTCAGAGAGAGCCAGAGATATTGACCAGGGTCCCATATTACATAACGTATATATTATTTACGGACGAGAGCTGAATTTAACCGCCCAGTGATGTTTCGCCGTAAAGTTCGCATGAAGGAGAGACCGCCAAAGTTACCGATGGACGAAGGCAGAAAGTTCCTCGTAGCTTTCATTGCGCATAGCCTGGACACGCCCTTTGAACATGTTTGCTGGTTTTGTTGGATCCGCCTAAGGATGCGTTCAACCAGCAATGTAAATAGACTTCCGTATTTTCATTTGAACTATTTATCGGTGATAAATTTCTTGTGTTTAGTTTGAACTGTGAAACTAGGCAAGTTTGCGTTTATTTACTGTGACTGTGTCGTTTTGCCACTCAGCTTATTTTTGATTGACAATTTTGTTTACGTTTTACCTGCTGATGCCCAATCCACGTGGTATTCCGGATCATCCGTGTGCCGTATACTGTTTATTCATGAACTGATTCCGTGTGTCTTCAGTACAGACAGTGAACATTAATTTGTTTTATAGTGTTAGATTTTCTGAAATCGTTAAAAACATTTGAACTCTGAACATTTATTTCATTTCTATTTTTCTAAATTATTCTCGTTAATTTAGAATAGGTTATTTTTCTTAGATACCGTATCTATATAGGCTATCCGCTATTCCTACCTGCATTTTTTACCTCTCAATACTAACTCGCACCAGAATGTAGATCCGCCAACAATACCTGTGACTGCTGGGTAAGTATAGACTTATTCATATCATTTTCATTCATCGTTTATCTTGTATTGTGTGTGTGTCATGTGTATGTATTATTTTTATATTATTTGTTGTTATCAAATATTGTTCTCACAATGGCTGAATTTGAATTTGGCGAGAAACAAGAGTTAACTAAAGAGGAGATTGACAAAGTTGTTAACTACCTCGAAAGAGATCAGAAGTTTAAGGTCTTAAAACAGGAAGAGTATGAAACTCTGGTTGATGTAGCTATGCCAAAATCTAAATATGAGCAGTCAACTCCGCCGCGACCTCCACCCCCCACCCCACAGAGAAAATATTTTTTGAGTACAACGCCTGGAGGTGCGCGTGGTCTCAGTGCTGGTAGTACTTTTGATAATTTGCATGGTACGTCTGTTCACATACCAAAAATTCCTATATTTTCGGGTGAAGATAAATGTGAAACTTCTTTTGATGTTTGGAAATTTGAAGTTAAATGCCTTCTTAGTGGTGGTATTTATTCTGACTCTGTAGTCACTCAGGCCATCCGAAGATCATTGAAGGGATCAGCTCGAGATTTACTTTTGACTCTGAGTGTTGATGCTTCTCCGAAAACAATTATAGAGAAATTAGAAGGTGTTTTTGGAAATGTTTATACAATTCAGGCACTGCTGCAGAATTTTTATTTAGAAAAACAGCAACCACAACAGACTACTGCTCAGTATAGTATGAAGCTAGAAAGTATTTTACAGTCTGCCATTGAAAAAGGTCATATTACTGCTGAGTCTAGAGATTGCATGCTACGTAATAAATTTTGGTCTGGGTTGAGAGATCCTGAGTTGAAGAATGCTAGCAGACATAAATTTGACACGATCAAAAATTTTGAAACTTTGAGAAAAGAAATCAGGTCCATAGAACTTGAGTTAGCTAATTCAGGGAAAGTTACTACACCTGTTCAGCATCAGTCTATGTCAGGTTCAGGTATGACTGAGATATTAGATAAACTGTCTAAATTTGAAAAACGCATGAATAGCATGGAGAGAATGATGAGAGATATGAAAAGTCCTAACAATGAATCAAATTCAGGTAGAGACAATAGTAGATATATTTGGTAATATAGGGACTGTTTCAAGAAGAAAATTTTGGCAGAGGTAGAGAAAATTTTGGCAGAGGCAGTGAAAATTTTGGCAGAGGTAGAGGGAATTTTGTAAGTTATGGTCAGAATAGTAGTCAGAATTTTAGATAGTAGACATCGAGGTCCAAGCCTGGAGCACACATACCCTACTCCGTGTAACCAGTGCGACATGTACTATGGTCAACATGTGAATGATGGTTTCGGTCATAGAGGTCGAGGTCAAGGAAGAGGTCAATATCAAATGAACTCGAGAGGTCATACCGGTTTCTTTAAACTAGAGTCTGTCTCAGTTGATGGGCAAACTAGAGACTTGACTGATACATGCCCAAACAAAAGTCAAAATGCTACTGATAATTTATTTAGTAGAGTAGTTGGTAAAGCCAATGAAACGTGTGTACTGGTGAATAATCATGAGTGTAGAGCATTGATTGACACTGGTTCTATGATATCAACTATATCTGAAGATAGGTTGAATAAGCTAAACCCTGTGCCTGAGGTTAAGAGTTTAACCGATTTTTCTGTGACTATTACCACGGCAGGTGGAATGAGTCTTCCATACAAAGGATATGTCGAAGTTTATGTATCTATACCAACTATGAACTTAGAACCTTTAGCTGTTCCTTTGTTAGTTGTGTCTCCTACTGAATATAATCAAAGAGTTCCTATAGTCATAGGTACAAATATCATCAGACCTTATAAGATGGAGGTTTCTAGTTGTCAGAATGGTCAAGTTTCTGATGCTTGGTTGAATGCTTTCAGTGCACTTAGTGATGACAATGTAGGAGTTGTCCGATCGATAAACAAACACCCTGTAAAAGTCAAGCCTATGTCTGCTGTTACATTGACAGGAATTGCCAAGTGTAGTAGAGATTGGGAAGGTACAGCTGTTACCGAAAATTCAGCATCCCATAGTGTTCTGTCTGTCTGTCCTAGATTGGTTTCAGTAACAGGTAGAGGTAAGAGAGTTCCAGTTAGAGTTTTCAATATGTCAGCTAAGCTAATCTCTATAAAACCTAAAACGGTATTAACTGAATTATTTGAGGTCCACGTCATGAGTTCAGATATTCATGACGCAAATGAAAGTTCAGTTAGTAATTCATACCAAGAAATGGGTGTTGACCTAGATGGGATAGATGATGATATCAAGCCAAAACTTAATAAACTTTTAAACAGGTGGTCTTCTGTGTTTTCTAAAGGTCCAACTGACTTGGGTTACACGAATCTAGTTGAACATGAAATACAACTCACAGATGAGAGACCATTTAAAGAGCCATATAGGCGCATCCCCCCTTCTATGTATGAGGAAGTTCGAGCTCATATCAAAGAAATGCTCGATGTAGGTGCAATTCGAGAGTCATGTAGTCCATTTTCGAGTAATATTGTTCTCGTTAGGAAGAAAGACGGATCTTTACGTTTTTGCATTGACTTTAGAAAACTCAATAAGAGAACTATCAAAGATGCCTATGCACTTCCCCGCATTGATGAGTCTTTGGATTGTTTTGTCTGGCTCTAGATATTTTTCAAAATTAGATCTTCGTTCAGCATATTGGCAATGTGGTATGAAAGAGGAAGACAAACATAAAACTGCTTTCAATTTAGGTCCTTTAGGGTTCTATGAATGTGAAAGAATGCCATTCGGTTTGACAAATGCTTGTGCAACTTTCCAAAGGTTGATGGAGCGATGCATGGGTGAACTTCATTTGAATGAGTGTTTGATTTATCTTGATGATATTATTGTGTTTTCCAAAACCGTTGATGAGCATTTAGAGAGATTAGAGTCTGTCTTTGGTCGTTTGAAACAAAATGGTCTGAAGCTCAAAGGATCAAAGTGTGAGTTTTTTCAAACGGGAAATTCCTTATTTGGGTTTCATAGTGTCAGAGGAAGGTATCAAGGCAGATCCTAAAAAGGTAGAAGTTGTGAAAAACTGGCCTGAGATAAAGAATGTTGATGATCTTAGAAAATTTTTTGGGTTTTACGTCTTACTATAGAAAGTTTGTTAGGGATTATGCTAAGATCGTTAGACCTTTGAATGATCTATTGAAAGGTTTCCCTACTAGTAAAAAGAGTAACAGAAGGAAAAAGACTGAAAATAGACATGTCTGGTCATGGGGTGAAAAAGAACAAACAGCATTTGAACACATTATATCTTTGCTTACCAGTCCCCCCATTTTGGCCTATGCTGACTATTCATTACCATTTACATTTGAATATAGATGCTAGTGGAGATGGTCTAGGCGCAGTCCTTTACCAGGAGCAAGACGGTGTTTGAACGTGTAATTGCTTATGCCAGTCGTAGTTTGCGGAATTCAGAGAAACTTTATCCAGCTCATAAAAGAGAATTTTTAGCTTTGAAATGGTCAGTTACTGATAAATTCCATGACTATTTGTATGGTCACTCATTTACTGTCAGAACTGATAACAACCCTCTTACTTATGTTCTGGATAAAGCCAAACTTGATTCTACAGGGCATAGGTGGATTGCCGCTTGTCTAATTATGACTTCAAACTAGTGTACAGATGTGGAAAATCAAATACTGATGCTGATGCATTATCAAGAGTTCTTTACAATGATGCTATAAAAAAGTAATCTGTTCAGCGTGTATGGTATCACCTAGTGATAATCCCGCTGTTGAATGTGTCATGCTGTCTCAAAATGTTCATCTCATTGATGAGTCTGTTACCATGGATATGAGTGATATTAACTGGGTTGCAGAACAGAAAGTAGATTCTCACATAGGTAGGGTCATAGAGTTGTTAAAGCGAGGTCATAAACCTACAAAGAGACTTTTGGGAAAAGAGCCATTTGAAGTTCAAAAGTTGCTCAGAGAATGGGATAAGTTTGTTTTTGATTCCGGTGTATTGTACCGTGAGAGTCATTTGAATTCTCAGAAGGTTCGTCAGTTAGTTTTTTACCCTTGTTTTACAGAGAGGTGGCATTGACTGGGTTACATGATGACGCAGGTCACCAGGGACGGGATAGAACTTCTTATCTCGTTAAGTCTCGTTTTTATTGGCCTGGTATGGATAAGGACATAGAAAGAAAAGTAGCCAATTGTAGGAATTGTATACTTAGGAAGGCAAGGGGTACTAGTGCCGAATTGGTGAATATTAAAACATCACAGCCATTAGAGTTGTTGTGTATTGATTTTCTTACACTTGAAGCGTCAAGAGGTTTTGAAAATGTGTTGGTAATAACCGATCATTTCACTAGGTATGCACAAGCTTTTCCTACTAAAAACCAATCCGCTCGTACAACCGCAAAGTGTCTTTGGGAATCTTTCATATGTCATTACTCATTTCCTGCTCGCTTACACAGTGATCAAGGTCGCAACTTTGAATCAAAAGTCATAGACGAGTTATGTAAATTAGCTAACATAAAAAAGTCTAGAACTACACCTTATCACCCAATGGGCAACGGTCAGTGTGAAAGGTTTAACCAAACCCTGTTAAACATGCTTGGTACTCTAGATGAGGAAAAGAAACCAGATTGGAAAAATTATGTAGCGCCATTGGTTCATGCGTACAACGCTACTAGACATGAAAGTACGGGTTATAGTCCCCATTACCTTATGTTTGGTTGGCAACCACGGTTAGCCATAGATGCATTTTTAGGTACTCAGAATAAAAACCTACGTCAAACACAATCTGTGTATGTAAGCAAATTGAAGAAACGTCTTAAATTTGCCTATGCAACTGCTTCTAAGGTAGCCGAAAAAGCAAGTCGTCGACATAAGACTCACTACGATCTTAAAAGTAGAGTTTCTATTTTGAAACCAGGTGACAGAGTTTTAGTTAAAAATGTTGGCCTGAAAGGAAAACATAAGTTAGCTAATAAGTGGAAATAGAGAACCTTACATTGTTGTTCGTCAGGTTGATCCTGATATACCAGTGTATGAAGTAAAACTTGAGTATGGTAAAAGAAGTAGGACATTACATAGAAATATGTTGTTGCCTATTGTTTCATTACCTGAAGACAAAGTCATAGATACAAGTAATAGAGAGAAGCATGTAGGTTTACATAAAACTACAGAAAATCACAGAGATGGTATTAGTGATTCAGATTCTGATAAAATCTGAAAGTGAGGTGTATGTTATTCCACCTTTACGACGTCACAGGGGTGATGGAGCATTGCTACCTAGATCTATTCCTGTTGATCCTGTTTTACCTTCTCCTCTCAGTTCTAGTATTAGTGATAGATTACCAAATGTAGATTCGATCTTCTCACACGAATCTAGCGACAAAACAAAGACTGATACTTCATTTTTAGATGATAGAGGTTCAGTTGTAGGAAACAATTCTGTTCATGAGTTGTCAACTGGGAACAATGTTCCACTCAACGTTGAAACTGCTGAAAATGTTGAACCAATCCTACGTCGATCTAGACGTGAGGGACGACAACCTCCTCGACGTTTTAAAGATTTTATATTTTTGTAAATACATGTACGTATAGACTTGTCTACTTGATTTGTTTTTTTCATAAACATATTGTACTTCTTGATAATTTAAATATCGGGAGATATTTTTCCCAAAGGGAGGAAGTATGTCATAGGTACAATAAATCACTATTTGTTTATATTTGTGTTTACTGTGTTTATTGTACATGTGTCTTGTCTACACGTGCGTTTGTTTTGTTTCCATATCTTCATATCGACAGCTGACTGGACAGAATTATTTGACGTATACACCATATCTCACAATATACCCGTGCACTGCATGCTATACCCGGACTAAATTAATAAAACTCTCTCTCCTAACTCCCGCCAACTTATTCCCATCGGAGCTATCGACGCTTGTAAACCACCGTCAAGAGTACTACAGAATATTTCAATATATCAACTGTAAGTGGATATATTGTGACCGCTGAATCAGTCCCCATAATAAATTGTCATCGAATCCATAACAGCCACCTTGTTGTTTATTTATATATAATACGAGGACTGTGACATATATATAGCCGTAGCCGTTTAGTGTTAAATTATATTAACACTACAGTGGTCATTTGGAGGTCAATGTCATGTTTCTACCTACCGACAGCTGTTTGCCAAACGAAGCGAGGCAAATTGTTTAGTCATATATATACATTGCATAATGATATTATCGAGTACGTTGGTCAGCTTTTTCATGTTTAACTTTCAGGTCGATTGTATTAATTTGTGTCCTATAAAGGCCATTCTAATTTTTTCTGTTCATCGTCCCCTGATGGATTGGTTTTAAGATTATGAAACGAAAAAGAAAACACAAACATCATGGGGCAAAATTTGGAACGTAATCCTAAACTGAACAGTTAAACATGAACATTTACTTCCGTCATTGTGAAAACTAACGTTCCACAGGTATACATTTGTATGTGCCAAACATATTATGTTAAGTTTAATTTTGTTTTTCTTTTGTTAGCATATTAGGAAAATACTTAAATGTGCATAAAATTGCATTTGTTCTCAAAAATGTCTTTTGTATTTTCTGTGGTTTTGTGGGGTTTTTGTTTGTTTGTTGCTGTTGGTTTGTTTTTTTTTTGTCCTGATAGAAAGATTGATTTTTCTACGTCACCTAACGCGATCGTCTTTTGTCTGTCGTTAACTTTAAGGCATTTTCAAATTCTTCTCAAGAACCATTTGGCCAAAATCAACTAAACTTAGAAGAAAGTATCCCCATGGGAGGCCACATAAAGTTTATGAATGAAAAAGGACCCCATAGGGCCTAAAAAAGGACCAAAACTTATTTAAAAATCTTCTCATGAACAAATCATCAGACGAATTTCAAATTTTATATACAAGCCAACATCTACATAGTTTGCGAATGAAAATGAAATCTGCCTATAAATGAGCCACTAGTGGGCACGTCAGTGACGCAAGGTAAAATTGTATTACAAATTGTTTAATAACTCAAAACTGACCGACTTTTTTGTATAAAAAGATATACGAGAAAGTTGTTTGGAATTATCGAAGGTTTTGAAGAAAATCAAGGTCATGGGGTCAAAGGTCAAGGTCACATTCACTTACATAAATGGAAAATATAATTTTTTTTAATTAAAATTTTCGACATGTTTGACTACTTCTCCAGAACCTGGTACTGGGCGAATTTAAACCAAACTTGACAGGACAGGAAGTATAACCATGTTAGCCGCATAAAGTTAAATATAGAACAGATGAGTCAGCAGATATTTTTGATTCAATACATGTATCTCCATAATTATTAAAGCTAAAAAAAAAGTTGCCTTAAAATGATCGGATTACAAAAACGTACCAATGTTTTATTTTGGTGGAAATTGCCGGGTCGACCCTTATGTGAATTATTTCCCCTGTTTGTGGATTTTTCATGTTTTGGGGTGTTTTTTTTAATTATCTTGAAAAGTATAATAAACAGAGCAAAAGTGAAAGGAGCAAAAATGTTTAGCACGCAAAGATCTACAAAAATGTCAATAGGGCCAAAACTTTCAGGTCGTCCATTATGGGAGTTATCTTTTTTCTCTCGTTATCTTGAAATGTATGATAGAGGAAAAGTGAAAGAAGCAAAATTGTTCAGCGGGTAAAGATCTACAAAAAAAGTGTACATGGCCGAAATTGTCAGGTCAACGCTTGTGGGAGTTTTCTTCCTTTTAAGTTGATTTCTCAAGTTTTTTACTTACACTATTGAGAAAGTTTATTTTTACATACATACTAATTTGTTTGTTAAACAAAAGAGTAAACATGAATGGGAACTTGTCACCCATAGTATGCTTTTAACGGTTTAAGATATAATAAAGTTAGTCAGAGTCCAAACTTTCGGGGAAGTTCTCATAAGTCACAAAAGAAAACAATTGCCGAACTACGGGAGTTCAAAAGGTCAATCGGTCTAGTCTGCAAATTTCATTGGTGCGATGACCGAAGTGGACCGCAAGTTTGGGTCACTTCTGGTATCGCCGTTTGCAGTTAAACATCAAAAACATGTAAAAGTCTTTTCGATGTTGTAATTCTTACAGGTATATTCACTTACTTATTGATATTTTATTTCGTATTCCGTGTAGACATTTTCTATATAAAAGTTCAAATCTGTTTGCATTTTTTATTCATGTATTGTATCAACTTTTTAAGTAAAGAGGTTAAATAGTTAAATTTGATCTGAAGTGGTTTGTGCACTTGAGAATGGGTTTTTAACGTGTAATCAGGCATTATTCTTTGTTTTAAAATATTATATGCCAGTTATGTTTACTCGGTTTAGACAAAATTATTAAGAGGTACAAACTTGTGTAATATGTAAATTGGTTCATTATTGTTTTTAGATGTTTTAAATATTGGTATTACTAGTGTTAATATAGTTCTAGTTTTAAAAGTTAATTTAATATATCGAATACATGTAGGTCTAGTCATTAATTGAATCAGAAAATAAGTTAAGTCTCATTCCGGTCCTTGTCTGTTACCTCTAAACCGGAAAATGAACTCTTAGGCAGTTGGTATCTAACAGGTTAGCAGACTGGTGTAAAAACAATGTTTACATACAAACGGTAAGTTTTATTGCTATATTTATAGTCAGGTTATTTTACTTAACTTGCATACAAAGCCAGGTTAAGTTGCGTTTAAGCATTTTGCTTCTTTAAATAGTAATTCTTGCTGCCTCCTTCGTCAATCGGGAGTGGTACAGTTTAGTCTGTCAATAATAGGGCAGGTCACATGTTGTAAAGAAAACATTAGTTTAAACATATTTTATTTCTGTCAATAGTTGTACAATAATAATAATACAGCAGCAGAACAATATATTTGACAAAATAGAGGATTGGAAAAAAAGCTTAAAGCTTATATAAATTCCTCTCCCAAGTGTTTAGTGAGCAGAAATTTGAGGCTAAGTCAGCACAACATAACAGAAATATAAATAGGAAGAGGAAAGGTTGAAAAAGTAAAAGAAGTAAAATGCTGAACATGATAGATAGTAGTATGAGAGAGAGAGAGAGAGAGAGAGAGAGAGAGAGAGAGAGAGAGGTAAAATTAATAAGGGAAAATATGAGTTATATAATGGCGAAATCAAATAAGATAATGGCTACTATATCTGTGCAGAGTGTTTCAATGGGTTTTTAACAAGATAAATAACGATACAAAAGTTAATGTAAAATATCAACAAAAATCTCCTGCTTCTAATTATGAAGTCTTGAACAGATAAGAAGATGTTTTTATTAAAGTCAAAATGGTTTAGATTCATCACCGTAAAGCAGAAGGTCACTATTTACAGGTAGATTTATTAGGCTAAGAAAGCGGGTGCGTAGATTTGTGTATAAAGGACAATATATAAGGTAATGTGTAGTAGACTCGATTTCACCACAAATGCAATAAGGTTCAGGCACTAGATTTCGAAGATATAGATCATGATTAAGTGAGCTACAGCACATTCTTAGTCGAGCGTGAAGGATTTGTCCACGACGACTGCCTACGAAAAAGTACGATGGGATGGATATAGGCTTATAGTGTATCTCAAGCGCCTGCTTAAAAGAGGAAATTGTAGTTGAATTTTTGATTGTCAATGGTAGCTCGTTCCAAAGACGGACACAAGAAGGAAAGAAGCTATTTAGGTGATTTGTTGTTCTACTTTGTTGGTGTGCGAAGTTTTGAGAGTTCCTCGTATTGTAAGAGTGAAGCTCATTATGAAGGGGAGGGGTTAATTGAGTTAGATATTCAGGTACAAGACCGTTTTTAATTTTGTAGAACTGGATGAGTTTATGTTTTTCACGTCTAATTTTTAGTTTATCCCACCCACATTCGTTATATAAGAGAGTAGTACTAGTAAGTTTGGTTGCACCCGTTACTATGCGCGCGGCTTCCAGGTTTACATATTCTAATTTATCACTGTAATAAGATGGACAATTATCAAAAAATGATATCTGCATATTCTAGGACAGGTCTGATAAAAGAAAAATACATTGTTTGAAGGGTTTTACGATCGAGGTCAAATTTGAGCTTTCTGAGTATGTTTATTTTTTTGTTAGCTTTCTGTATTATATTGTCGATGTGGTTATCCCCACTGACACTTGTTATTGAAAGTAAGACCGAGGTGTTTATGAGTGGTAACTTCCTGGACAGGTAAGTCATTGAAGAATAAAGTTGGATGGGGTACTTGTTGTGTTTTTCTTGATATTAGCATTGTTTCTGTTTTGTTAGGGTTAAACTTAACTAACCATTTTTTAGACCAAGCGTGAACTTTTAGGAGGTCAGCATTAAGTTTTTCAGCGGATGAAATGGGATTATCAATGATAAGATATATGGATGTATCGTCTGCAAATAATTTTATATTGCAACCTATGTCATTAACTATATCGTTAATAAAAATTAAAAAGAAAAGTGGACCTAGGATGGAGCCCTGGGGGACACCAGCATTAAATTTCAATAATATCGGATTCATTTCCGTTAATAATGACTCTTTGTTTACGCCCAGATAGATAACTTTTAATCCAAAGGAGTAGCCCACCCGTAATGCCAAGTTTTTCAATTTTAAGAAGTAGTCCAAAATGCCAAACTCTATCAAAGGCTTTGCTTATATCAAAAAATATAGCTCTGATTTCCTTACCATTATCTAACGCAGTAGAAAACTCATTGGATATGTATAATAGTTGGTTAGTAGTTGAGTCGCCTTTACGGAAGCCAGATTGGTGTTGGGATAACAAATTATGATTATTAATAAAGTTATGGATATATCTGTAGACATATTTTTCAAATACCTTGCTTATTATGGAGAGCAATGAAATTGGTCTATAATTATTAACTAGCTTAGGATCATCTTTCTTGAAGACAGGTACTACATTAGCTAAATTTCCAATTTTCTGGATATATTTTTAATAATAATGATAAGTTAAATAATTTGCTGAGAGGAATTGATAGTTCGTTTATGGATTCCTTAAGTAGCACGGAACTAAGTTTGTCAGGGCCCACAGCTTTATTTGTATCTAAAGTCTTTAAAATATCGGACACATCTTCCGGGGTGATTTCAATTTTATCAAGACTTTCTGAGGGAATACTATTGGAATTTTGAAAAGAAGACAAATCTAGAACTGTATTGTCGATTATAGATTGAGATGCAAAATAATTATTTAAGAGGTTGATTTTTCCTGATCATCTGTGACAGATTGGCCATTCTCTGAGAGCAGAACATTTATTCCTGAACTTTGGGATGATAGACTTGAAATTTCTTTAACTAGTTTCCACCAATCTTTACTACTGAATTTATTATTAATAATTTTATTACACAGGGACTTATGATAATTAGCTTTTGCACACCTTAATAGATTAACAACTCTGTTCCTAATGATTTTAAATTTTTGCCATATGGAATTATTTTTTGTTTTTTTAGCTCTTATTCTTAATCTATTCCTTTTCCGCATAAGTTTTTTAATTTCATTGTTTAACCAGGGTAGATCGTTATTTCTAATAAATATTGTACGATTTGGTATAGCTTCTGACGCGATTTCTAAGATTTTTTCTGTAAAATTACTTGTTATATCGTTTATGTTATCAGATACATCCAGTATCGAGTTCCAGTCAGTATTTTCTAGGTTACTTCTGTACCTTACATAATCACCTTGTTGATATAGCCAAATTTTCCTATAGGTATTACGGGGTTTTAATTTTTCAGAGTTAATAAGTGAGATAATAGGTCGATGATATCTTATATTTACATCTAGAAAGGGTTCACAGACTGCACTGTATAGAATATTGTTGGGATTATTTGTGATCAGAAGATCTATAAGAGAGGACGAGTTTTCCGATATACAGGTTGGATTAGAAATTGTTTGGTATAAATTGAAATTACTGGTTATGTTTTTAATTTTAGTTTCTCTTTTACACAACTGATTTTCATTAAAGTCTCCTGTTATTATAACATTTTTAATTTTAGTATCTATTGCCATTTCAATTGATAATTCGATAAAATTCCATAAATTACTGTTGCTGTTAGGCGGTCTATAAAATGTTCCTAGTAAATATAAATCGGTTTTCAATTGGAATTGTATCCACACGCATTCAATGTCAGTAAGTTCCAAGTCCGTTCGTCTTTTAGCCGCTAGGTTTTCTTTACAATAGAGACAACGGTCTTTTCTACTCCCCGATAAAACGTATATTGTCTGTACAACAGATTGGTCGGCCAACTCGTGAAACGGTATCTTCTTTTAAATTTGCTTCAAACATCTAGGGTTTTAAGCTCTGTATATTTTTAATGCATAAGTGATATGAACTTACTTTTGTTAAGGGAAAGAAACTTGATGAATTAGAATTGTCCCGATCAGAAATCGTAAGGAGGGACCGGGGTTGTTTCTGTACCACAGATGATCAACATGATTGTTATATTAATACCAAACGCACAGGAGATTCTGTGAAACAGAGGATACCCTGTTAAAATTCCTATTCTGGCTCTAAATGGAAATTGCTTATGTCAATGAAAGAGTCCCAGACATCATAGTTGAGCCAGGATAGGTTTTGGGAAGCTTGTAGCCAATAAAAAGTAGATATAAATCGCCATAAAAACAACAAAAGTGATATGTAACTTACTTTATGTTAAGGGAGAAGAAAAATAAAGACTTGATGAATTAGAATTGTTCAGTTGAGTTACTTTGGTGCAAGTGTATCAAACCCTTTCAATACGATTGGAGCATGTATCAATACAGGAGGGACCGGGGTTTGTTTTCATATGTAGATAGGTGATAATAACAGATGTTATACAAAAAGATGATAAAGCATGATAATATAAGGAATATATTACATAAACAATTCATATCAAATAATAGCACATTCGAGATATCAATGGGTATAATTTGTACACATCATAGGACAACACATAAAAAACAAGTGATACAATACAAAGACAAACGTTCGTAGTTAATCAAAAGTAACGAACAACGAGGAGAATAAATACAGCATGATACGGGTGATGCAATAGGAATATACGTAACGAAATTAAGTCCTTTCAATTCATAGTGGGTCTGGCGATGCTCTATACGGGGGTGATATGGAGTACAAGATGAATTTTTACATCACACAGCAGGTTTACGTGATAAAAACAAGTATACAATACAAAGAAAACGAGTCCAACGAGATATCATGATAGTATGCAATAGAGTAGCGACAGGATAGGTGGGTCAGTATAAAATGCTTGGGGGTGAAGGGTTTGTAGCCAATAAAAAGGTAGATATAAAAAACAAGTGATCAAAACAAAGACCATAGAAAAAAAAACGAACAAAAGAATTAAACAGCACAGGTTACTGTAAAGGTCAATACCCAGAAAAAGGATAAACAAGTATGTACATAATTAAATAGTAATAAGGAGAATACAAAAACTAGCGTTCGTAAAACAAAAGACATGTAGGAAAAAGATGATACGGTATTGCAGTACCCTTCTAAAAGTGTAGCCTACGCTTAGATTGTTCAGTTACTACAGAGTTGATTATCTTTGCAGTGCAATAGTAATTAGTAAAATTTTTTACGGTTTCAAACCATTTCAATACTAAAACAGTGGCAGCATGTCATAATAGACAGGCTATTTAAATGTAATCAGTTGAAAATACACTGTGGTCAAATGGAAAAAACATCTTTAAATTTACAATTACAAGTTAACAGACTAGTAGGTCACAATTCTGATGGGTTGATCATGGGAGATAATATACAAGTGATGCGACTATATTAACCCTGTTACGAAAGAAGCGAGGGAAGGGATAAACGCAAAGCATGATATTTGTCAATGGGACGGTGTAAGATGCAAACAGGAATGCATAGGGGCGTCAACGGAACTTAAAACAAAATACAGATAACTTTGATGAACAATTGCCTTTGTTAATGTTTGTGGTCTGATATAAACTTAAATTTCCAGATTTTTCGAATTTATCTATTTTCATGTGGTCGAATAGGTGAAACAAAGCTGTAAATACGAAGATTAAACTTTTTTTATGGATATAACAAAAGTTCATAGTATCTGTATAGGCTACGTGATCAAAGAATGTGTTAAATACATTACAAAGACTGAAACGTTCGTGTGTTAGATATTGACCGAAATCATAATAGGATCAACGAACATGTACTCCTCGGAGTAATATATACCCCCGGAAGACTAAATTTTTTAGCCTTTATGATGATATCTGAGGGTGATGCAATAGATTGTGTTATTTTACGTAAATGGCGACAAAATCGATTAAGTTGATACTTTTAGAATTTTATGATAGTGGATACTATCATATTTTGAATAGGTACGAAAATTCGAGTTAATAAATACTACAAGGGTGAATCATGGTTAGTGAAAGGCTTAAGTAAAAATGAAATTTGTTTATTTTAATGGCATTTGGACACACAGCAGGTAAATTTACGTGATTGTTCAAATTATACAAGTGATACAAGTACAAAGTGGTTGCAAACCCCAGTTTTGTCGATGTACACTGTCCTAAACAAAAGTAGACATAATAAGAACAACGAGGTAGAATATTAAACCTCGATGGTGCGAGGATAAAAGTAATAGTTTTGAAAAATAATATAAATATTGATGAAGTGAATGAATTATTACATTTCACTAGAAATTGTCAATCTTTTACGTAGCAACATAGTACGAAACTTTGTAAAATTTTTCAAAATTCTTAGTTGGTGAACCACGTTTTACCAGAATACAAAAACAAAGGCGATGCCCTGGTTTGGATTGATGTAGACGGGGTGATTTTTAATAAAGGGTTTGTAAAAAATGCTGAAAATACAAGATGAAAAGCTTATTAAAACAGTAATAAATACACACAAACACAGAAGAAGGTCAAGTTACGTGATTCTAAAAACAAAGTGAATACAAAACAAATACAAACGGATATCGATTTAAACGTTTTAAACAAATTTTGAAAAATGTAAACAGTAATTTTCATGAAGACGAGGAGAATAAATACAAACATGATCATTCTATAACAGAAAGTGAAATTCGCGTGAAAGTCCTGAAAAATAGCATCTGGTCCAGCATAAGGTCAATATATTAAGGCAACATTTGAAACTCTATGATTTTTTTCAATTCGGGTAAACTTGGGGTGGTATAATCCCAGGATTAAATTTCATTTGCCCTATAACATTCAGTATGGGCAAACTATGATAATATAAATAGTTTGAACAAGTGGAAAATAACAGTGAAATACAAGCAGGATGGAAAAAAATTATTCTGTAATGACCAAAACTATTCTCTTCGTAGTTGAGATGCCGAAACAAAAGTTATTCTGCACAATTGATTTTAGCAAGATGATCAAGTAGGAGCCGGACTTTGGAAGATCTTAGAATGACAGCATGATATTTAATATGTATAAAAACATTAAGTCTTGGTATAATGGTCAGTGGTGCAGTGAGACAAGAATATCTCCTCTTCTTTTTTCGTTTATAATGATCACAGTCTCAAGGTTGTAATGGAGTGAATTGCTACGGAATCGACAAAATTACTTGTTTAATTATATGCTGATGACACTGTGATTGCCGAGTAGACATGCCTCTCTAAATTGTACAGCTGAAATTATCTAATACCGAGTTATTTTTTGGGTAAGAGAGATTGCCAAAATTCAAACACAGAAATAGAAATTGCAGATGGCTACAGTATCTAGGATTATATTTCTCGAAAAACTTATCTAAAACTAAAAAAAATATCAAAGAACAGTGCGTATATTACTTAAATCACGAATTCGCAATCTAGATTTACCAATTGATGAACTAAAACTTTTCGTCAAACAATTAGTACCAAATTTTGTATGGTTTCCGAGTAACCTCTAAATTGATAATTTTCTCCGCGATATTCTCAAGGTTAAAAGAAGTACCACTAAAACAGTAGCAGATTCCCCCTTACTTATATATAAAAATTCGTGTTTTAAACTGGCAAAATTTTAAACGGAAAGAATAACAAAACTTTCCTATGTGATGTATAATGTTCTACTAAATGTAATAGACATAATTGGAAAATACAAACTGTACGGCCATATATGGCAAATTATAACGAATATTTCAATAATTTAGGCCTTATTTTAAAAAGACTAAAGATCAATATTACTTAGGGAGAATGTTTATAAGTAAAAGTTTACAATCTACAAAGTTTAACAGGAACCTTTTACTAATAAGAACTAGATCTTTATTCATTAGGTATCGAACAACAAATCACCCGACTCCTGTGAAGTCGGGATGGGAAAATACTTTTGTGTACCCTCTGTGATATACATGGGTGATGAGACATAATTATATTATAAAAAGTATATACCTAACCACTACTGCGTAAGTTTTGATAAATCTGCGATAATGACAAAATATGAAACCTGTAATTAAAAATGTATTTTTTCTAACTACATCCAGTAATGTATATTGCTTGACACTCATGTAATCGACTGAGTCCAAATAAAATAAAGGGAGAGAACAGGTCATGGGCGACAGGGCACGTGATGAGCGGGTTGCGCCGATATAGAAAACATTACCTGGTTATGATAGCGTCTGCTAACTGTCGTTAGTTTATAGGCTTAATTAGTAAGTTTATTGATGCTAAACCTGGCCCAGTTCCAAGTAATCTATTGATGATAGGTAAATAGATATAAGAATTATATAGGGGTTACGTAATCGGTCTAGTAGTTAAGTGTGTTTATATAGCAAATGGGACAGTTGCTCTGTAGAGTAAACTTGAGTTAATTCCCCTTAACTAAATCACTCTACCTTTATTACTTTGCAGAGAAAACGGAGTTAATCCCTTATACAATACAATTATGTTATCAGTTGTTCTAAGTGTACAAATGAAGATATATGTGTATTACATTTGTATCTTTAAATATGTTGTCATTTATAATCAATGTTTGTCGACAAAGTATTTGTTATTGTATTGCTTGGCATGTTAATACATACTTATTGTTTGTATTATACTACACTTTTGGTATCGCCGTTTACAATTCAACATCAAAAACTTGTGAAAGTGTATTCGATGTTGTAATTCTTACAGATTAACTAGACACAGCCACAGCAGTGACGTGACTGTACAACAGATAATACTTTTGTTCTTTATTCACTTAATAATGTATTAAAGAGAAAAAAATATTTTGCACATTTGTAGATTTTTAAAGGCCTTCGATTAGGATTGGAGATCAACTACTGAACTATCTACAATAATTCAAGAACATGAAGACAAGTTATTTATATACCTAAAATTATTGGGCATGCACTTTCACGCAGATGATACAGTTCTTGTGGCTGAAATCTGACAATGACTTACAAAAACAACTAAATTGGTTCTGTGAATACTGCTAATTATGGAAATTAAGAGTTAATATAAATAAAACCAAAATCATAATTTTTTTATCAAATGGAAGAATGCCAAAATGCAAATCTTAATTCAATACTCAAAATATAGAAATCATAAAAGAATTTGTATACTTAGGTGTAGTTTTTTTTCACATTGAGGGTCATTTATTACATACTGTCAAAAGTTTTATATAATTTTATATAATAAATACATTTTTAACGAAATTAACTCAAAATGGCTACTGTGTATAGAACATACTTCCGATTCACCAGGATACAGTAATATTTTCGTGTCTCAGAATTGGATTAATAAAAACTGGTTAAATGAATGTTTGACCAATTTCAGCAAACCTTGAAATCTGATGTTTCAAATTCTTCATAGAGATTAAATTATAGAATATTTAGAGAAAACTTTGGCTTTGAAGATTATTTTAAAAAGTTAGGTACCAAAAGAAAGATTTTTTTATCAATTTAGAACTTGTAATCGTAAATTAGTAATAGAAACTGGTAGGTGGCAAAATGTTGAAAGAAATGAAGGGAAATGCATTTTTGTGACAAAATATACAATACTTTAGTTTGTCCATTCAAAAATCTCGTTTGTACAGAAATCGTTTCATTGATTTGGAAAGCAGTTCAAATATTAATATTTTAAAATTCAAAATTCTTTTTCAATCTAAAACTATTATCACTTTGAAAAAAATACGCAAATTTATAACTTACATTAACACTTTGATAACTTTCTTGCGCTAGTCCTCCAGAATATGTACATTGCATCATGTACATATTATTTGTGTGTATGTATGTATTCTCTCTCTCTCTCTCTCTCTCTCTCTCTCTCTCTCTCTCTCTCTCTCTCTCTCTCTCTCTCTCTCTCTCTCTCTCATATTGGTTTATGAGAATAAAATCATCATCATATAAAAACACGCACAAATACTTTCTGTCGTATCTATATTTATGGATACTTGTGTGTCACACACACACACACACACACACACACATATATATATATGTATATATATATATATATATATATATATATATATATATATATATATATATATATATATATATATATATATATATACAAGGCTTCTTGTCGATACAAAAATATTATAGCTTCAGAAATACATGAAATCCGTGCAAGGCAATACGTTTCATCTGTACAACCTTTTATCTGGAATAGATCATATCGCCGTAACCCGGATGTTCAAATTTACCTTGTATTGTAGACCTTTACCTTGCAATATTTACAGGGTTTGGTTTATCTGTCAGTGATAACGATTTCTATTGGTAAGACCTATCTTGGGTACAAATCGACCGGCATACTGCAGTATGGGTTGATTGATTACCTGAACTTTACTGTTATTTAACGTGCGTATGGTACCAAGATGGCAGCAGACTACAGCTTTTGTACTACACTCTGGAATGGGAGTCTTGTTAAATAGCCAGCAAAAAGGTATATATGTGAACTTGTGTCTGTAGCTAGATAAAAACAATAATTTTTCTAAATAGGAGAAATGGTAGCAGACTACCTGGTAATAGTGTGCTTGCGTTACTTTTCATGAAAGTAGCCGGCAGAATCGGTTGTGTTAGTGACAGGCTTGTGGATATCGTGGTTTTAAAATCAAATCAAACGTTTCATCGCTGTCTGTTTGTTAATCTATCTCATAAGTTTTAAATATTGAGTTATGTAGTTTATGCAAATATACGTTCATGTATTTTATATGAATATATATAGTCTGTCAGTATAGCCCTTCGGTTATTTCACCTGTCTGTCCCTGTGTAATAAAATATCATAGAACATTCCACTTATCACCCAATATACGTGTACATCCGCATTATTTGTGATCAGTTAATTTCATATGTGCGGCGTTATCTTTAATGTGTACCAGTAAATATATACTTTATGGTCATGTAATTAAGTGAGATCACGACGGAATAATCGATTTGGGCAGGTGTGTCTCTGTTACGTATACTAATAGCCACACACACACACACACACACACACACCTTCCACTAGTATGTCTATTGACGTCATATTCCCAGAACTTTCTGAGGGCGAATTTGTTGCAGATTAACTAGTTTTGATTTTTTATGGTTTACAACTAGTTTGCAAACCGGTTATGGAACTAAAAATTGTTTCCTATGGCTAAACAAATAAATGGTTTAAACTACCAAAATGGGGTACAGAAAGAAGTAAACAGTCGCTCTATTATATGAGATGTAAAAATAAAGGTAAAGGTAATACAAATTACAGAAAAAATGTTAATCTTATTGCTATATTCATTAGCCCTGATTATCATGTTTCCACTTTTTGAATTACTGTGGTTTAATATGCTAAGAAGCAAAAATCACTCTTTGAAAATGTCCATGTTGAATAAAACCTGAAAACATGAAAAACAAAATGACAATCAATAGCTAATCAATTTGGAGACTGAACTCATCAATTCATCGTTTTGATATTGTAAAACATCTCTGTCATTATAGGTTTACTACTCAAGTACATAAGATATCCAGAAGCCACATAAAAGGTATCTGATACTACTACTGGTCCATGTTGTCGATCCCATATTGTTGTAGCAACAAACTTGCATAATCATAATAAACCACCCAGGAGGCAGTTTGAATGGTTTGATCCACTAGTTTTGGTTTAGGATAAAACAAATGCAAAACCAGTTTTAGTTCAGAACCAGTTTAAAACCGGTTTATGTAACAACTGGAAAGTTTACCAAACTGGTTCAAAACTAAAACCAGTTTTGTAGGACAAATTCGCCCTGTTAAATGAACTTTTTAAAAAATGATTGCCATTTTATATTCAATGAAATTTTATAAACATTACTTGTAATGATAATTCTTTGATAGTTAGTCGCCTGTCAATCACTGTATCGATTCAATTAGCTTAAATACGTATACTCTGTGGGTCACCTGGGTGGTCAGTCAAGTGATAGAATACAGAGTAGAGTTGGTATAGAAACAATTAAAATTTCTTGTAGATCAAATCGATCTCCTGGTTTGGCACGGTGATTCGATAACCATTGGTAAGACTTCCTTTTACACCCTCCACTCAAATATTTTCCAAAACATAAAACAAACACTTAAACATCCTATAACTAATTTCTGGATATATTTGATTGATGTCATCCATGAAATTTTAAACAAATTTATACTTTTTAATATCCTTGTAACGGGACAAGCAGTACCACTAAATTACCACAAAAATTACAAAGTATCAATTTTAAATTTATTCAAAGAAGAAAAAATGTGTATATATATATAAGAAATGTAAACACTTTCACATACCTCTCACACCTAACAATTAAATGCAATTAAGGGAAGCAAAGTCATTTTGTGTACACAATTTGATCAATTAATTAACAGACGGAGTTATTATTTGATATGTCCACACAGGAATTACTAACAAGCCTTTAATCATTGGTCCACAAACAAATATAATATGTCCACTCAGGTATTTATAAAGTTTACAAAACAGGATACAATCCGTATTTACTAGTGATTTGTCCACTATGGAATCAGCCCAGTGTACAATACAGGATACAATCCATTTCTACAACTTATTTGTACACTAAGGAATTTGAATCATCCACATAGGAACTAGACAATATTACATAGTCCACTCAGGAAGTTAATATATGTATTGTCGTCTCAGGGAATTACTGTTCAATTATGTTATTCCAGTAATGGAAGCTGAAATAAATTATTTATTTCTTCTATAACAAAACAAACCAATCAAACAAAACATGATGTAATTGAAAACCAAAGATTGAAATACTGAATATTGATTTACCAACCGGAACTTATGTTATTTCCTATTATATTTTCGGTTAATGGAATTCAGGTGTAGCGTGTACTCTGCAAGAACGTGTATAGTTCTAGTTCCGTTTCCGGATATCTGGTTTCACAACTTCCGGTGTGAGGACTGCAAGAAAGCTAATGTACTTTCATTTTGTCTACTTCCTTCCGGTGTGTTTATCGCTTGAAAGAAAACAATTATATTGGTCAAATTGAACTGAATTGACGAAATAAGAAAGTCAATTGATGAAAGTAATTATATATTTTAATGATTGTAGTTTAAGTTATGTATTTTTTATCGTTTATTCACGTTGCAAACTAGATAACCGGCGCGGAAGTGGCGGGGGTGACTGTGATATTCGCAAGTATAGATATATTTATCGGCCAATCCATGGGAAATACACAAACAATCTATTTTCAAGATGATTGTGAAAGAAAGACATTTAGTTAAAATTAAGTTTTGCTTATCGACTTAATTTTCACAAATCTCGTAGATGTGGTGAGTTACAACGACGAATCTATATTTGGATAGGGTATAATGACAGGAAAAGTAGACCTATTATGACAATAGTTTTGGGGTAGGGTATAATGTCAGGAAAATAGGCCTATAATATCAGGAGTGTCGAGAAAAACAAGTTTCTTTTTTTTTTCTTTATTTTTGTTATGTACAATAAATGTATTTATTTTTTATATATATTTAAAATATACAACGATAAAGTGATGGAAGCATTTTTGTTTTTAAAAATATTTTTTTATGGTCACAATGATGACAAGAAGAGGCAAAGGGTATAATGCTAATACAATTATCAATTTATTATCAAAATACCACACACACACACACACACACACACACACACACTATTGGAATCTATTCATTTATTAATAAACTTATTTTCAGAATATATCCAGTCAGAATCAAGATTTGTGAAATTCACTGCTATTAAAATAGTTTGATTTATTTCCTGTAATTTTCTTTATTTTAAAAATCAATAACATTACTTCAATAATGACAAGGGTGACATATTTTTGCTGTAGTTTTAATAGTTTTGTCAGTTTGACCACACCGCAACTGCTTTCAAATCTGCGATTTCAATTCCATGATTTTAATCGAACTGCAAAAATAAAACCGCAGAAAATATCTGTTAATCACCATAATGTGGTTAAGGGTTGTCGATCTATCAATGCAGTACCACTAGCCTCTCATAGTTGCTCAGCCAGACCATTTTTTTTTCAAGTGCAAAGTCCAAGATAGATTCCAGAAAAAAATATTATTTTGACACCTGCTTGACATTAAGAAGTCAGCTGATGACATCTTATAGTGAAAAGAAATTGCATTTATTTTGTATAAGAATTAAGTGAAAACCATGATTCTTTCATGTTAGGCTTGTAACTCCAACCCTTATTGGCTCTTATATTTATCACAGCATGGTTTTGTTTGTTTAAATACTGTCTTTGAAAGGGATAGCCAAACATTATACATCTGAGTATTTAAAAATGTTACTATTTCGTATCTGAATTAAATCAATGATTTGGTACTTCAGAAAATTTCATTAATAGCTGTGGATACCTGCCTCTCAGTTAACCAAACAATAGGTAAAATTAGTTTAATGATTTGTGTATAACAATTCTAAATTGTACCATAATATGTTACACCTCAACAACCCCCTTTGAAAAAAAAATTCTGGATCCATCACTGAGTAATTGAGTGAGACATTAACTAAGTAAGATACATCTTTGAGATAACATTGAATACTGTTGAATGCCATATTTCTTACTGATAATACATGTAGTGAGATACATGTTTCTGATTACAGTGAGGGGTAATATGTACATTTGTACAATGCTTAACATGGGCCTAGCAAGTTGGATGATATGGATTGGAATCTGGATCTGACCAACAACTTATTTATATATATATATATATATATATATATATATATATATATATATATATATATATATATATATATATATATATATATATATATTTATATATATATCATCAATTGGAATAAGTCTTTCTCTCTCTCTCTCTCTCTCTCTCTCTCTCTCTCTCTCTCTCTCTCTCAGAAATGCATTACCATTATTATTTAAATTTCCAATCATGTTTTATGTATATAAACCTGAATTCTCTCATAAAGCTATAACAAATGACATGAAATACAACATTTGAAAATAAATTTCAAGTTTTAACCTGCATTTTCTAAAACTATGAGCTTGTTTAGTGTAAATTTTATGCAAATGTGACAGAAAACACATTTCGCTTTGAATTTTGAAAAATGTATAGAAAATAAAGACAAAATATATCTTGACATCCTATTTAAGACCTAATATGTGGATAAATAGACAGATAAAGAAATATATACATATATAGATTTTGATTAATATATTTTTTCCTTCTCCATATAATTTGTGTTAAATGATAAATAATCTTTTTGTGACTATATAATGTTCTTGAATGATTTATCTATATATTTTTAAGCTGCATCTTTCATTCATGCAGTAATTACTTATATACCCATATTAAATGTGATTTTTGTGAGAAATGTTGCCAGTTTACTTGTGGGGTAAATTGTATCAGCAATATATATAGCTTTATATATTGCTGATTGTATATGTAACCAGGTTCTGAATACAGCATGTCTCTAGATGATAAACACAAATATATATGGTCAGGGTAGGGATGATTTTCAAGTTACATGTATCAGTTAAAATATAGGCCTATGCATGTAATTTAGAGATTGAGTAAATAGTGATACATATCTCGAAACAGTGAGAACATTAATATATATTTGGACAGGCAAAGTATTAAGTGAGATTGATCTCACTGAGTACAGTAAGACAGATAGTGAGATAGGTATCACTTTGGAACTTATAAACAAGATACCAGCCTCACAAATAGTGAGACATATCACACTTACAACACTGAGACCTTTGATATATTTTTTGACAGACAATGTATTAAGTGAGATGGATCTCACAAAGTACATGTTAGATAAAGGCATTACAATAAGTGAGAAAAATCTCTCTAGAGTGAGAATTTATAGACAATTTGTTTTGAATAACTGGCATTACAAATAGTAAAATGCATCTCATTCAAAACAGTGATATATTATTTTGGACAGACATCACAGTACATTAAGTGAGATGAATCTCACTAAGTACAGTGAGAAATTGTAGATGCTAGATGAGCCCTACTAGGTGCTATATTGTTGTTTCACTTTAAAGGCATAGGTGCTCTGCTACATGATTGTGTTGAGTGTGATGAAACATGACCACCAAAAATATTGGACAAAAAATGTATTTTGAACTAGTTTTACATGACATGACATGATGGTGATGATGATGATGATGATGATGATGATGATGATGATGATGCACTTTTACCTCTTCCATCACTTGCTTTAACACACATTACTGTATTAGAGACCTTTTCTTTCATGCCACAAAAATATATTATATAGGGCCTAGTCATTATGTTTACATTTGTTCAAATAATGAAAATAGCCATTACTGTACAAAAGAAATCCCAGATTGTTCTGCATGGTGCACTGATAAGGGGTATGCAAGTATATCTAGTTAAAAGAACTTGTAATAAGGACAGAGTGGTGCCAGATTGGAAGTGGAGTGGTGGCAGGGCAAGGTTTATGTTACATGTATAATGTTTGTGGCATCATGTGTGTCAGTGGAATTTGTTTACCTTCAGGTCATTGGACCTTTGGACTACCTTTAATTTCTCAGAATTGAACCTTCAATTAACCTGATCGACCTCTAGACCAGTTGGTGGTCAACATTATGACAATGTAGTGTTTATTGTGTGATGTCTACCATGACAGAAGTGTTTGGGGTTTTCAGTCTAATTTGACAGAATCGTGACTTTCATTTAATACTTATTCCAATGACTACACCTTCCCTATGTTAAAAAGTATTGGGTCTGACCCAGATTCTAACCCAACATCTCTAACTTGTGAGGTAAAAGGTTTACAACAACACCACCACCAGCTATGAATTTATCTTGAACTTCAATAAATTTCAGTAAATTAATTGGACAGAAAATAAGTTTATTTATAAATGAAAAGATTCTAATTTTTTTTGTGTTTGTAAGTTGATAACAAATCAATAATTTTTATGTGTGTGTTTTTGTAATTTTTTTTTCATATGTCTTGAAAAACTAATTACTACACGCATTTAATGTCTGGTTAATTTGTACCAACCAGTTTGTCCATGTATAGCATAGATGTAAAGGTAATACTAGTAACCATGAACTTTTAAAAAAAAGCTTCCATCACTTGAATTTCTTAAGAAAAAACACAACAATAAACTTGTAAACTAGTTTTCCTTTCATTATATATACCCTTTGCCTCTTTTAAAATCAAAAATGCTTACATCACTTTATCGTTGTATATTTTAAATATATAAAAAAATAAATACATTTATCGTACATAAAAAAAAATACAGGAAAAAAAAAATGAAACTTTTTCTCTCGACACTCGTGATTATTATAGACCTATTTTCCTGACATTATACCCTACCCCAAAACTACTGTCATTATAGACCTACTTTTCCTGTCATTATACCCGATCCAAATATTCATTCGTCGTTGTAACTCACCACATCTTTGAGATTTGTGAAAATTTAGTCGATAAGCAAAAATTAATTTTAACTAAATGTCTTTCTTTCACAATCATCTTGAAAATAGATTGTTTGTGTATTTCCCATAGATTGGCCGATAAATATATCTATACTTGCGAATATCACAGTCACCCCCGCCACTTCCGCGCCGGTTATCTAGTTTGCAACGTGAATAAACGATAAAAAATACATAACTTAAACTACAATCATTAAAATATATAATTACTTTCATCAAATGGCTTTCTTATTTCGTTAATTCAGTTCAATTTGACCAACATAATTGTTTTCTTTCAAGCGATAAACACACCGGAAAGAAGTAGACAAAATGAAAGTACATTGGCTTTCTTGCAGTCCTCACACCGGAAGTTGTGAAACCAGATATCCGGAAACGGAACTAGAACTATACACGTTCTTGCAGAGTACACGCTACACCGGTCAACATATTTCCGGTTTACAACTTCCGGCATGTCAATTAAAATGGCGGCTAATATGAATCTGAATATAGCCTCAAAAATATTAATTCAATTTTAGTATCAATTAAATAAATAGTAGTCTTACTTGGAACACTTATACTATTTAGAGATTATCTGAAGCAATTCTCAAGTATACGGAAGTAAAAAAAACATCCAGTAACTAGTATTAAACTGTATAAACCAACTATTAGGTTGCAACATATCAGACATAGACAACACTAATCCATTACCAGAATACTTGGTTACCCAATAGATAATTAATCTGTAGCTGTCGATAAGGCCACGCTTGACAAGCGCGCACCGGTATTTCATTTACCTGAAGTAATGACCATTAGAACTAACGCATTTATATACCTACCATAACCTAGAAACGTAAACTAGTAACGGAATAGAAATACATTCTGTTGAAATGTGCTTTCAATTTTGGTAGGTCTAATGTAAAAAACACATACACATCTGAACTCGTGCCTCTCTTACTCTACCCACGTGTACATATATTTTTCTCACTTGATTGCACACATCAACGTCTGTTAAATGCTTATTTCCGGTAGAAGTTGAAAAAGTTTTCCCGCAAAAAAAATCAAATTAAAGCTATATATATTATAGCGTTGTACAAAAATATACATGCTGACGTCACAACACTTCTCACCTTTATAATGTTTTGGGTAATATTTGATTAGGGGTGCAAAAAGGAATCGTTTTGATTGTCATTCCGAGGGAAGGAAGAGTGTGTGTTTGTGTTGCGATTTATATATCCCAGGTGTGTGATTTAAATTACCAAAATATTTGTATTGGAATATTGTAATGTATTTTAATAAGAGAAACAAAAGTGACTGGATATATTTGTTCCTAGGTTTCAGTGTAAACAAACAAAATAAGCAAAGCTTTTGACCGTGTTTAGCTAAAGGGCCTTGTTTATAAAATAAGTAAATATGGAATTTCAGGCACGGATAAGCGACTACCTTTATGGTCGAGCCCAGCAAATGAAAACGAACTTATCCATATCCACTTTAGGGAAAATTCGAGCCGGGTCCCACAAGGTTCGGTTCTTGGGCCCTTACTCTTCTTAATACACATTAACAACTTACCAGACAGACTTCATGGACTCACAAGACTGTTTGCGGACGACACCTCTAACTCATATATGTTTAACGACATTAAAACGATTGAGAACCAAAATATCATTGACCTTGATATCATTCATCAGTGGCCCAAAAAATGGTTAGTTCAGTTTTACCCCAAAAAGACCGAAATTATTATCTTTGGACCGCGTTCAATTCATTTCGACCGCCTATCTTTCTTATTTGATGATGAGATTTTGACCCCATCTACAACCTATAAACATTTGGGTGTCATATTTTCTAGTGATGCAAAATTATGTGCCCATGTTGATTATGTAGAATCTAGAGCATCCAAGCTAATATCTGTTCTCCGCAAGTTAAAATATGCCCTTAAAAGAGACTTCCTCTCTAAAATTTACCATACTTTTATTGGACCCATTTTTGAGTATGCTAGCGAAGTGTGGGACAATTTATCCTGACATGTCGCCGAAAGCCTAGAAAAAATTCAATTAGAAACAGCGCGAATTGTAACTGGACTCCCTATTTATTGTAGCAGTCTCTTTATACTTCGAAACCGGGTTGGATACGTTGAAATCGAGACGACACAAGAAAAAACTTTGTATGTTGTACAAAATTCAGAATGGTATGAAGTAACCTTGTCCCTGATCTTGTTGGTATAACAAAAAGTTTCAATTTCAGAAATAGTAATAATATATCTTTACCTTTATTTCGCTTGAACTTACTCCAATCATCATTTATCCCTTCTACTATAATCTTCCAGAATCCACACGTAATTCCCATAGTTTTGTACAATCTAAATAAAAAAATTCCAATGATAACACAACACGTTCATCTTATTTCTTTTATGACGACAGAAGACTTAATAACTTGGTTTAAACATTATTTTATTCGAGAATGAAATTGTTACATATAAACAAGTAATGCAATACAATTAGGGATTTGAAAAAAGCGAGTCTGCTTATATTAATTCATCTCCCTGTTTTCAATGCACTATAAAATCTTCAAGATGACCAGTGTTAGAAAAGAATGTATAAGCAAAACTGGAGACAAGAAATTTGAAGATGCAGAATATTATTTTCAAGATGATTCATCAAAGATTGAAAAGAAATGGCGAACATTACATGTAGTGATATTTAAAGACAATAAAGCGAACATCAAGAGGTTGATGATAAGACAGATTAAGTCAGGTATCAGGTACAGGTGTACCAAGGTAAATTGGCTCATGCCCATAAAAACACAATGAGGCAAAATCAAACCACCACCAAAAAAAAGGTGTACATAAGTCCTATAACAACAATAATCACACAATAATAAATGAGTTAAGTTGTAGAGTGTGGTGACAATTTCCTAATAAAACTCTACACAATAAACGGAGAGAAAATATCTATGTGAATCGCTTAGTACTAATTATGTATTTTTGGACACAATTAAATATATGTTTATTTTCAATGTCTGAAAGACTACTATTTCCGTATAACAATAGATCAAGAGTTAAGGGATGACTTATCTTATTTCTTAGTAAGTTTCTTTGGATTGTTTATTGTTTACATGAAAGCAAAAAATGAGAATTCGACTCTATTTGATTACACATATAAAAAGGATCGGGTTCGATATTCTTATCAAAAAGATGTTGTTTGAGAGTGCTACATTTCATACGGAGTCTAGCATGTAAAATTTGTCCGAGTCGACTACCATCATAATAATAATTTGGAATTTCTGAGTGATTTGTTGAAATGGCTTTTTTAAAGCATCAATTGAATTCATTTCTTTTATGTGATGAGGGAGGGTATTCCAGAGGCGTACGCAAGAAGGGAGAAAACTGTTGTAATAGTGAGTACTATTTGTATTTTGAGCATTACGTGTATCAATATTGTGAGTATTATAGTGCTGATCGGAAACTTATGATGAAAGATATTCTGGAGTTAAACCTTTAACCATTTAAAAATATTAGTATTTTTAAAATATTAGTATTTTTATGTTTCTCGCGTCTTTTTTCTAGTGTAGACCAGCCTGATTCCTCATATAATATTCTTAAACTAGTTATTTTAGTGGCACCGGTTACTATCCGAGCAAATATTAAGTTTTTCTATTTTTTCTTTTAAAGCTTGGGTACAGTTATCCCAGATGATATCGGAGTATTCTAATAATGGTCGAATGAATGAAAAATACATTAACTGGAGAGATTTTCTGTCAATTTTGAATTTCAGGGTTCGTAGTAATTTAATTTTATCTGATGCTTTTGCGAAGATATAATCAATATGGTCGCCCCATTAGCAAGATTTGTTAAGTATAACTCCGAGATGCTTATGTTCTGAAACTTCCTGTATAGGTACATTATTCATGAAAAGCGGTTGGTGGTTTATCTGGAGTATTTTACGAGTAATAAGAAGGGTTTCAGTCTTTTGAGGATTAAATTTAACCAACCATTTGTTTGACCATTCGTAGATTTTATTCAGATTTTGGTTTAATTCGATTGCATCTAGGTGAGGATTATCTACTATTATATAGATAGATGTGTCGTCAGCAAATAGTTTTATAGAACAACCTACTTCTAGAACTATATCGTTGATGAAAACTAGGAAGAAAAGAGGTCCAAGGATAGATCCCTGTGGTACCCCGGCATTTATTGATAGTAAAGATGACCCTTTACCATTTATAAGAACTTTATGTTTACGTGAGGACAAGTAATTTTCAATCCAATTTAAGAGAATACCCCTAATTCCCAACTTTTTGAGTTTGTAAATTAATCCCTGGTGCCAAACGCGATCTAACGCTTTACTAATATCAAAAAGTACTACCCGAATTTCTTTCCCGTGATCTAAAGCTTTTGAAAATTCATTATTCAAATACAATAATTGGTTTACAGTAGAGTCCCCTTTTGTGAAACCTGACTGATTTGGAAATAGTAATTTGTTAGCTAGTATAAAATTGTGAATATGTTTATGAACACATTTTTCAAAAATTTCCCTAATACACATAATAAAGAAATAGGCCGATAATTTCCTACTTTGCTTGGATCATTTTTTATGTATAGGTACGACAGTAGCAATTTTCCAAGAAGTGGGAAACTGTTTCTGCGTCAGCGATAAGTTAAAGAGTTTACATATATGCGGAGATAAAATATCTACGGCTTCTTTCAGAATTTTGGGACTAATTACGTCAGGTCCTACAGCTTTACTTGTAACCAAATTTTTAAAACATCATTTACATCTGTATCTGTTATAAACACGTTATCTAATCTTTGGGGTACATTGTTTTCAAAGGGTGGTACCTGTATCGTTTACTGTAGACTATAGAGAGAAAAATTTGTTCAATAAATTAGCTTTATCGATATCATCATGCAACCGTCCTCTGTGGTCAATATTGATATCGAACGTGTTGTAGGGGATCCAAACAATTGTTTCATTAATTTCCACCAGTCTTTAGACCCAAATTTGTTTAGATTTAATTTTTCACATATTTTATCGAAGTGGCTTCTGGTGTTCCTTAGATCGTTTACAATAGTGTTTCGAATTTTCTTAAATTTGGACCATAGATATTCACTGTTCGTTTCTTTTGCTTTTCTTCCTTCTCTATCTCTTTTCCTCATCAATTTATATTAATATATAAGAGGCGCTATTCGGGGGTCTATAAAAAGTACCTATTTTTAATTTTAATCTCAATCCAAACCCATTCTAACCCATCTATTTCTTTTACCATGAATTGAATTGTTAATGTACACCATAACCCCACCACCTGGGCGATCAGTCCTGTCATTTCTAAAATTCACAACAAAACCCGTCAAAAGCCATTTCTGAATTAGGAAATTCATTGCTTAACCAACTTTCAAAAAAACAGAGAACATCGCAGTGAGATAGATTTGCATTTAATACATCACGTTTGGGCTATAAACTTTGTACATTAAGGTGTATTATAGATAGGTATGATTGGAGATCATCGACTAAGTTTGAGAATAGAGTGGTCTGCATATCTTGGAATTGGCCCGGGATTCGGTTGCACATCCCAAGATATTTTAAGAAGTTTAGATATAACATTGAGATTTAGGACGAATGGACGTCTCATGGTTCATAAAAATGGACGGATTATTGATTAACATGTAGGAATTAGAATTATTTCCATTTACAAGTGTAGAACAAGTAAATCTTTGGTCACCACAAGAATATATTGTTGTGCATAGAAAGTACGTGTAACAATAGTAATATGATAGTTAATGATTTTTCACGAGAAACAAAAAATAGATTCAAAAACACAACAAAAATAAAATCGACATATTTGATACCCGTCAATTTAGAAGCACGTCCGCAGAACACGCCAATCCTAATACGATATTCGTATATAGAGATCAAGTTATCTGGGAGTTTTTAATGTCGAAACTTAACGTCAGGATCGGGTGTGTCCTATGAACAAATTTCAACGATGTTCGCATGAAAAACTCAACAAAAAGGAAGAAACAATACACGATTATAAAAGGAAGATTAAGGAAAACAGTAAAATATATACAATGATACGTATGATCCATCGAAAAGTCAGCTAGAATTGGTGGCATGATAAAGAAAATATTTTCATACACCCTAAAATAGGATATATGTATAAAAAGGAGGGCAATTCATAATAATAAGACTTAATATCTTGCACACAAACTAAGACACGTTGTAGTCTGTTGCACAATGATCTCTATCGGGTCAATGTAGTACAGTCACGAGAGTGTTCGTGTGGTTTTGTGTCTGAAACCGTCAAACACTTATTTACTCGACTGTGAGGGAAGGGGCCTTCGTGGCAGAGTGGTTAGAGCATTGCGCTTTAAATCACAAGGCCTCTCACCTCTGGTTCGAATCCCGCTAGGGTCGTTTCGAATTATGTGGGAAAGTTTGCCAGTTTACTTGCGGAAGGTCGGTGGTCTTTACCCGGGTAACCAGGGTTTCTCCCACACCAAACAAAAAATCAAATCAAATCGACTGTGAGCGTTATACAATACAACACACAACTCTACTTCAAACTATTGAGCAGCTAGGTTTAAACCCGGACATAGGAACAATATTGTGTGGGAATCAGGATAAAAGTAACAATTGTAACACAAAATTATTTAAAGCAGTTCACAAGTATATTGCTAATAGCAAACGTTTAGCTTAGAGTCTAGCCCCATCCATCTCTCTCTCTCTCTCTCTCTCTCTCTCTCTCTCTCTCTCTCTCTCTCTCTCTCTCATTGCACTATCTATAAACGATAATGTACATAATTTGATATTTCTTCCTGTTACTTCATAGTTAATTGGCCTATATATGTTTTATCATGCATGCTGTAATATGTTATCAAAATGTATAAGGAAAAGTTTTTCATAATTTTTTTTTTTAACATGTTACCAATTCTATGCGATAAATGGCAATAAAATATGTTTAAATCACAAACAAAAACTTACCTTGCAAATGTAATCAAATCTAAAATTAGAATTCTAGTGTAGAATATTCACCGGATCTACCCGATGCGTTCTTTACGACTTACGTGTTGGGGGTGGGTAGGGAAATACTCGGAGAATAGAATTAGGTAAAATGTCCAGGATTTGGTAGATGTCGGCAATCTTTGATACTGTAAACGGATGAATTTCAGCGTTATAGATCTATTTTTGAAAAAATAAACTACATCTTGTCGAATATATATATATAAGTTATAATTATCCATGTTATCGGCATATATACTGATGTTAGTCAGATGTGAACTGTTAATTAGTACAGTGTATTGGTAACTAGGTAGTTATTTTTTGGTAACTATGTAGTTATTTATCATAAGTATCATATTCAGTACTGGTTACTTATCTTGATTAGAGTTGTTGTTGTATTGCTGACCTACTGTGTCTCATCCGAAGGACAGGAAAAGCCAGTCACTTCTGCAGAGGTTCGAACCTCGATCCTCCAGTTGCTTATCGAGCACTCTACTACTGAGTCACGACGGCTATGTCTTGATTAGAGTGCAAGATGCACTACTTATCAGTATTATTAATAATACATGTTACCGAGACGGCCTGGCTCAGTCGGTAGCACGCTCGACTCTTGATCATAAGGTCGTGAGTTCAAGTCCAGCCGGCGACAGCTTAGTTTCCTGTCCTTCGGATGAGACAGTAAAAACCGAGGTCCCATGTCACAGTAGGTGTCGGAACGTTAAAGAACCGTCACTGCTCAATGGCCGTAAGTGCCGAGCATAGGCCAAAATCTGAAGCCTTTCACCGACATTTGGTGACGTTTCCATATAAGTGAAAGGTTCTTGAGTGGGACGTTAAACAACAACAAACAAACAAAATACAACATGTTATCTGTTGTAAGTGTACTAATTTTTAGACTTCCTTATGAATATGCATACAAGCACCAGTATGCATAATAATGATAGCAGCTTGCATGAGAATGAAAGAGAATATTGTGTGGTCGGGATTGCTACAAAAGTGTCCAGTGTGCGTGGGAGAGGAAGGGAGCTGCGGCAGATGCGAGTTGACCATTTCAGTAGCACTATTTGTGTCAATAACTTAATTAGAAGTATCCTGACCAGAAACTTGTTGGAGTGATAACTGATTATACATATAATTCACACCCGTATGACAAGATGTTTTTACAGAAAGTAAAGATTTTCAAGGTAGAACTTGAGTATACTAATATTTTAATTGACAACATTTGATTTCATTTGACTCTATATGAACTGTCTGCTACAAAGACATTACTGATTAGTTACATAGAACTATTAAATTTGTATAGTCTATAGTTGAGAGATAAATACTTTAAAGGCCCATGACCGGCTAATATTGAACTACTTGAAATATCGTAAAAAGTTCTCCGATTCACACATTATACAGTTTAAAGACATACCGATCAAAACTAGTGCACACATATACTGCAATTAGTCAGAAAATGTTGACACGCCGTAATGCAAACACCCCTATTTAGCGATTGCACGTGTACCGTTCACTGCTGTTACATCGATACGGAAAGAATGTCGAACATGAATATACTTCAAATTATGTGAACTATTTTATCGAAAACTGCAATTATTCATTTTTCTAAATAAAAATATTGTATTTCTATACATATACTTTTATCATTTTCAAGTTAAATAGATAAAAACAAAAGAATGTATTGATATTCTCCGACTAGTTTGAGGCTTCAGGACTGAACAGAAGTGTTATATAAATAGCCTTGGTAAATTGAGGTTGCTTCAGGGGAAATTCAAAGAAGGTTGTCAAATTATTAATTTGTTTTCAGCTTCATTTCCTTCCTCAAAGCATTTCAACTCTCAATTTCTGTTCCTAAACTTACAACACAATTTCTTTATCGATTCTATCTCTCTTCTTTTTCTGTTTTTTTGGTTTGTGTGTGTGTGTGTGTGTGTGTGTGTGTGTGTGTGTGTGTGTGTGTGTGTGTGTGTGTTTTATTTGATTCCTACCTGTATCGCAACGTGTTTGCGTCTTTGTGGAATGTTGGTAAACTCGGACCCGTCTCAATTCGTCCCCATCTCAACTCGTATTCTCTTTGGCTAAGTCATGCCTACGGTTGACTGACTCGTAACCAAAACAACTGGAAGAGTCGTACCCAACGTTTTACTAATTTGTATACAATAACGTAGGAATTATGGTACACCGATGACTTAGTTCTCAAGCACAAAGAAAAACTACCAGGTCGCGATCATTTTTTCTACGTAGGAATTATGAATACCCGTTACGCTTTTTCGGTTTGTTCCATTCCGTACAGTTTTGTCGGAATAGTTAGTGTTCATATCATGTGACCTCAAGAGAATGTCGGGTAAGATCCCTTCCGGTTTCGTGATATTAACATTGACAACATTCAATGATATTGTGTCTCAGTTCTTCCCCCGGGATTTAATTGTTGATAGATGTTGGAATCCTTTCTTGTAACGACTACAAGTGCCGTCACTTCCTTGTAGGCTGCTTTTCACACGTGGCATCTAGCACTGCATGGTATCTAGATTCCAGGTCATATATATAAGATTGGATGTTAAACAGGAAGTTCTCTTAAGTTGCATACTATTATGACAAACGGTAAAATAATCAACTCCAAAAGGTCTATTGACCCATACCAGTAGGAAACATCACCCGTTTTACAGATAAATATTTCTACGGATCTAGAAAAGGCACAGTAATATTTTTCACCATAAAATGACCCAGGATTTTCTACCATAGAATAATAACCAAAATATATTTTCACAATAGAAAAAAAATATTCAACAGTTAACAATGACCATTTCCTACAAGTTACATGTGTTTTAGTAGGTTGAAATTATAGATATATACATGTACATGGCACTTGTGTGGTGTTTGCATGCATTGCAATTTCGTTTAAAAATTACAACGTTTTCGATAGCAATCGCGCAATGACGATCGTACTAATAGTATGTTCCTTAAAGGTTCCTCTAAAACAACTACTGATTGACACGACAATTTATCTCCTGTCATATAAACGACTGAAAAATCCGACATTGTCATTTCTAAGTTTGCCATGTAAACTGTAAACAAACAGTATAGGTAGCCGTATCGTCGTAGAACCACGGTCCAGATTCGCTATGTTCTTTCCTACCCGTAGTTCCATGTGCCCGAAATCACATATTTTTATTATTCGTGAAGCCTCAACCAACGCGAGTAAACTATCATGTTGTAAACACCCACTCAGTAAATTCAAAATTTACAACATGACAAAACGGTGCTCGCGCATTCCTCAGCTAATCAGATCAATTTCAGAATTGTATTAGATCAACGGACTTCGGGATAACTTCCGTTGTCAATCACAAATACTGTGATTGGATAAAGTGAACACGGGGGTTCTAAATTTCTTTGTTTTAGAAACCAAACCAAATCGCCAAAAGCTCGAAAATTGTAACGACCCCTTTATCTTATATCCATATAACCTGGTGAGATGTAGTGTCGTGAACCATTTCTTGACCCGGACACGTTCAAATTTTAGGTAATAAAGAACAGCGACATTAAATTTACACTGACAAGAATAATCGTTCTTTCTTGTTATCCTACCTACGAGTATCCAGTGGGGAATATAAAGTTATTTTCCATAAAAATTATCATGACCAAAATTGAGTAGAATTATCCGCAAGATAATCAAAAGGTTAATCCGCCTATCACGCCTTGTGAAGTGGACAATACCTCTGTCAGCGAAGTACTTCTGAAGCCAATTCATTTCCACAGAAAGTTGTATGTCAATTCAATACCAAACGGCATTATGGTAATTACCTTGTTGGTAAATACATGTATACAATTCGTAAGTTGGGAGTACCGTAAGAATGGCGTATGTTATTGGGAAATCGCAGAGTTTGTTGGACATGCTCAACATCCTTCGTACGTGCTTACGGACAGTCTGCCTGCTCGAAATTCCGCAAGGCCGTGCGAAGCCCGTGCGTTCCTTGGCGGTTTTATAATATCTTGAAATTTCGAGATAATATTTTGAATTTTTTAGATAATAAGGACTCGAAATTTCGAATTATTATCTTGAAATTTTGTTACACATAGCATCAATTCGCTTCCGTAAAAAAGAAAACATCGGATGGGTACACAAGAGTCTATCAAAAATTGTTAATTTGATATTAAAAATATTGATATGGATAAATTGTAAATATCAAATTATAGTGTTGAGGTCATGATAATTTTTAGAGAAAAATTATATATCAGTTTGATGATAAAGAGACTAGTTTTACCTGTGACAACTCTCTCTCTCTCTCTCTCTCTCTCTCTCTCTCTCTCTCTCTCTCTCTCTCTCTCTCTCGTGGGGTAGGGGATGTTCGAAGTATTTTTTGACAAAATTGTATATTTGAACAAAGACGTATGTTGATCTGGTTTGATTAGAACGACCCACAACGTCTGCAGCTTGAAAGTAAATAGTTATCATTTTGTCTCGGACGGTTACTTGATTGCGAGTTCTAGTTATTAGGTCGTGTTGTAATATTTTCTTGACTTTGTAATTGTTTCGGATGTTATTTTATTATTATTATTATTCACCATATTTATTTGATATACATGTAATTTTTCTTCACAGTGGACAATACACATACACTGTTTGATGATCAAGAGATTAGTTTTACCTGTGACAACGCTCTCTCTCTCTCTCCATTGAGCAATATTATTTTGATAAATCAAAATAAAGTTTGATTAAGTCCTCCACTTTATCACTCATAGTTATTGTTTGTTTATTGTTGTTTAACGTCCCACTCAAGAATATTTCACTTATATGGAGACGTCACCAAATGCCGGTGAAGGGCTTCAAATTTTGGCCTATGCTCGGCACTTACGGCCATTGAGCAGTGAGGGTTCTTTAACGTGCCGACACTTACTGTGACACGGGACCTCTAGTTTTTACTGTCTCATCCGAAAGGCAGGAAACCAACCTGTCGGCAGCGGGACTCGAACTCACGACCTCACGATCCAGAGTCGAGCGCGCTACCGACTGAGCCAGGCCGGCTCCTCATAGTTATTCATAAATGATCTTGGGTCCTGTCTTTTATTGATATAATGCCAAGAAACTCGTCATTTCTATTTTTTATCTCGTAATAACGACTTTTAAAACTCGTAATTGCAACTTTTTATCTCTTAATCATGACTTTTAAAAGTCGTAATAACGACTTTTTTAAAATATCGTTATAACGACTTTTTATCTCGTACTAACGACTTTTTATCTCGTAATAACGACTTTTTTATCTCGTTATAACGACTTTTTAAAATCTCGTTATAACGACTTTTTAAAAAAAAAAAAAAATTATTTGACCTCAATAGGCTTTCTTAGTATTGTAATGTGTATCCTATGCGGTATAACAAGTGACTACACTTGTCCGTGGGTAAGCCTCTGTTTCCTTGCAGAGGTGTAAAATGGCAAGCAAATAGATACAGATAAATTTACCAATTCACCAAAACTAGACACAGGGTAACTTATTTACATACTAGGATCAGAAGGCTGTGGGCGAGAACGTAAGAAACGTTTACGTATACCTATGGTTGTCAGATCTACTTAACAACCCTAAGTGCTGGGAATATAGTCAATGGTGTTACACACATAAATTATTTACTATGGCAAGCCACCCTTTAATCTACAGTATTTAGTGTCGGCCTTATGAGGTTACTGCGGCTCTGTCCGGGCCTGCACCTCTTAACACTCTCTACTGTAAACACAGTATCTTCTAGAGACATTCACGGCTCTATTCGGGCTTGTATCTCTATCAGATTATTCTGCTCTTTATTAAGTGTATGCTTTATTATTATCTTTATTTATTCCTTACCTTAATTGACTTTTATCCGTCGCTTTTCGCACACACTTGATTCTGAAGCGAACTCCTCTATTTATACCTAAAGTTGAGTCCATTATCAGATATCAAGGGGTGTTTACGGACTATTCTATTATTTGGCAAAATCTTGATCTTTAAAACACTTGACTGTCATGGACTATTAACACTTGAATGATTAATGTATGTTTTGATATATACGATTTCACTACAGTATAGCGCTATGAAGAAAAGTAGTAGTATATGTGGGACACTATAAGGCACCCCTCGGTACATGGACAGACACCACCAAATATTTTCCCATAGGCCTCAATGCTAATTTACAAAACTTCAGGTCACTGTCACTCCCATGTTTATTTAAGTACCCTGTGCTGAAAGATCAATATTTTTGATAACAAAATATGCAATCAAAAGTAAAGGTTGCCGTTGCATTTCTACTTCAAATTTTCACTTGTTTACAACTCGTAGTATTCCGCACCAAAGGAAAATATCTGTTCTCATATGACCCCTCCCTTTCAATTTTCATCCGTCAACCCTATAATTTCCAAAGTACTACCAATATTCATGTATCTTTTTTATCACCTTAATTTCACTTATTAATGGCAAAACTAATTTTTTCATTTAATGACCAATCAGATCTCTGGGCTCATTTTACCCTCCGCACAACTTTGGGTGTCCAAAATGTCTGCGCCCATGTTGTAAACAAAGCTGGTGTTTTT
Organism: Atrina japonica; assembly: GCA_030159075.1. Classification (NCBI taxonomy): domain Eukaryota; kingdom Metazoa; phylum Mollusca; class Bivalvia; order Pterioida; family Pinnidae; genus Atrina; species Atrina japonica. The sequence goes on from BROG01001193.1 coordinate 72,769, forward strand.
CCACATGGTCCATTTAAATCATGCTATCTCCTGGTATCGTTGTTATATATAGATGATTATATATAACGTATTCACGGTCTGGTGATCACCAGGTAAATTCCATACCGGTGATTATAGATAGATAACTTAACCTGCTTTACGGCATTCAATTTTTTCCGCTGTGTACATAATATATGGCAGCGATAGATGGGTCGCAGGTGTCCAATGACATAGTGTTAAAAAATTTGAAAACGCGTTCAACAATTTAACGGCTATTTAAAAATATGTCTCATGCGAATCAATCTATCGAGCGGTTATTGGATTTACCGATCCCGCCGGCTCGTGTTTTACAAAAGTCGTTAAAACCGTTACCGAATTTAATAATTTCCCACGATCAATTTGATCTAAAAAAGTTAAAAATCGGAAAAGATAAAGGTTTCGGCGATATAGTATATCAATGTGATGACGGTATTTATCGACCTTTTAGAATGAGAACACCCATCTTAGTATCGCTGGTAAAAAAAATAAGCTGTGGAGATTATTCTATACAATTAGCTATTCGTCCAAAGAGAGACGAAAAATTTCTACAAGTTATCAAACAGATTGAAGACTTTATTAGCAATGAACGCAGTAAAATTAACCCCGATGAAGAAAAAATTTAACTTTTACATTATAGCGCCGATAAAAAATATTCTATTTACTCCAAACTTAAAATATGTCAAAGAGAACTAAAAACACCTATTTGTAGAGCATAAAAAAAGCCCGATTCTATAAGGAAAAATTGCCTTGTTAACCCATTATATTGTTTACTGAATAAAGTTTGGTGTGTTTTAACATTTGAAGATGTTTCTTTGGACAGCGAAGTTGAAGACGTTAGGTTTTTCACGGATTTTATTTTTCTTGAGGAAGAGATTGAGAACCTCGCCGAAGCTCTTTATAAAGAATTTTAGTTTGATTCCTCTCGGTATACTGTGGTGCATGTGATAAAAGAAAACAACGAAATCGTTATATAAAAAAATATAAAAAAGTACTAATTTATATTTACAAAAATATAAATTATTGCATAAACTTATATCCCGTCGGTTGTTCCGTACGCAAGATTAATTTAGAGTGTTTGTGCTGCGACAGCGCGTGCTTGAGGCGTCGCTTTTCCGCGTCGTCGGGGACGACGTCGTTCTCGTCCAAGCATTCGTTGTAGCTAAACTTGTCTTTGGTATAGAAGAGCGCGACCCCATTTGAGCGAAAATCTTTGGACGCGCTATTATTGTAGTCAATACCCACCCGAAAACGCCAACTTGGACAGGCGTCCGCTTTCTTTTTTATCTGCCTCGTGGCCCGAACAGTCGTCTATGATGTACAACGTGGACGTCCCTTTGTATTTGTCGTAAAAGAGTCGCAACAGGTCCTGCAATTTCTCCTCCCCCGTTTTCGACACGGGATTGACGATGACGACGCGTTTGTCTTTAGGATGTTTTATATCTTCGCCTATCCTCATTCTCGATTTATAGGCCTTGTTGAAATCGATCGAAGGACACAAGATCACGATGTGTTCGAAGAAATCTTTGTATTCGTCTTCCAACAGATCGAGGACAAACTCCGTCTTCCCGCAACCGGTGGCACCCACGATCATGGCGGAATGAGGTTGTTGAATGTACATTTTTAATGACTTCAATTTTTTTTGAGTTATAACGCTTTTTCGACATGTTGATCTGTCCGTCTTTGACGACGAAAATGTAAACGTCCAAGGGATCGGTTATCCTTGTCGGGAGTTTTCTCTTCGGGTCGACGCCTTGGCTGATGTTTTGAAGCTTACGACCCGTGCCGTGGAGATGATTTTCCGGTGTCGTTCGTAAATCTAACCAGAAGGCGTAATGATCTTTGAGATATTTTCCCAGAGTCACTTCACTCATGTCGAGTTCCTTGGCGACTAATTCTGTGATGTTTTCGCGATTCAGGGAAGCCGAGAAAAACTTTTTAATTTCGTCGAATTGGTGATGAGGTTTCATTCCGGCGGAGAAGAGTTGGTTCGGTTGTCCCTCGATGGTTATTTCCACGTTGGTGATTCTCGGATTATAAAATTTTTCCGGATCTTTTTTAGAAATATCCTTGAAGAGAAACAGAATACCCGAGAGAGAGAATGTGCGGGGGTGTTGATTGAATAATTGAGGACGGATTCCGATTTATTCATCGTCGTTTTGAGATATCGCAATATTTTGTTGAAGTAATAGACGTGGTCTCCCGCATACCTCTGTCTGATGCTGCGAGCGAGATTGACGTCGGTAATTTTTTCGAATTCCAAAGAGATGTTGGTCGCTTTATAACTAATCGTTTTATCGACATCGCTGGGGTCCGGCGAGACGACATGTTTAGCATCGTTAAATGTCAACATGTATTCTAATCTATCTTGTAATCCCGCTTAATAAAAGGGTTCGCTCGTTTCCAAGATTTCGAAATCCAAGGGAATACAAAATCGATTGCCGTACGCCGCGGCAATTTCGTAGTCTTCGTTAGTGTCGCGAGGTATTGTATAGCTGGTGGGTCTTGCCCTTACTATATTTAGATCGTCAGTCTGTATTCCCTGATAGGCCATGTTACCTCGTTCTACTTTCCAAAGATCGTTATAGACTAAAAATTTATCGGCATCGTCGATGGTTTGAACGGTATTTCCCGAAATCTTCACCTCGATTTTTTTGACGATGTTACGCCCCAGATTATTATAAACACCCGCCTTAGCGAGATCACCACCCTCTACGCCGATTTCCATATCGACGCATAGTCTCGTAGTTCTGGGAACGATGACGTCGTTGTCGCTCAAATTGGGAAAACGAATCGTCAACGTTTGGTTTTCTTCGATACTCGAGGGATTATGGGAATTGGTCACCGTTTGGCGAACGCCCTTCACACCGAAGGGAGTACGCAATTTTCTATCGGGATCGAGAATGTGTCCGTAATTCATCATCTTTTTAATTTATGCGATAAAAATTTTTAACTCGTTTTAAAAATGGATGACAATTTAGAAATGCGTGATAATCCTAATAACGAGGTTTATGACGACGACGATGTTCAAGAAACTACGTTTAACAACGATGATACGGAAAATGCACAACTCGCGTGGGATAATTATGACTTATCAGAACCTCTCCTCAAAACTGCACCAGATCCTCCCCACGAGCTTCCCCCGGGGTCTCAACGAGGGGTAGAAGAGCTACAAAAAGAGCTAAGAACCAGTGAACTCGTGGCCGCCTGGAAAAAAGCAACGGGTGGGGTACCAAATAAAACCGTAAAATTTACATCCGTCGGAGATAAATTATATGCAATTTGGAATGGTAAAGAGATTTTATTAAACTATGAACATGATTCTACGAGAGTTCTATCAGCAAGTACGTTACTAGTTAGAGGAGGAGGAGGTATACAATTTGTTAGAGCCCTGGGGTTAGAACATAAACTTCCGTCAAGAAAAGCGGCAAACATTTTAGACCTTAAAACCACTGCTACACAAAAAGAAATGGATGCAGTTAACAACAACGACGAAACGCAAGGAAAACGACTAAACGACGGAGTATCAGAAGTATCGGCTAGTCTACAAGACCTCGCCAATAAAGCGGAGGAAGAGGGGGGCGCGGAACCGCTATCCGTACGAGAATTGCGGGGATTGGATAAAAGTTTACGAACCATTAGAGGTGAATTACGCGTTCAAGAAGGTAAAAGAGCGGAACGCGAACGATTGATATCGGAATGGACCGAAAGACTCGAAAACAATCCGGATGAAAAAGAATGGCTCGAGAGAGAAATAGAGAAAGCGCGCGGTGAACTCGACGGGATTAACGAGAGTATCGCCATTCTCAAGGGCCGATTGCGATCGCAATTGACTACTATAAAAGAGTCGGTCAAGAGGTTACTCGACGATAATCTCTCCTTGAGAGAAAGAATCGTCACTCTGTTCAAAGAACAGGGTATTACCATTATTAGTGTTTTAACTGCCATTGGTATGACGGTGGGATTTTTAGTCGAATTACTCCTTCCGGGAACGACGACAATACCCTCACCACCGTCTCCTCCTCCCAACAAAGAGGGTCGATTACAGGAATGGCTCAAGAAACAGCTAGACGCGGTCGGAAAACTGCTCGTGAGATTGGCCGCCAAATTCGGCGAGGCGTTGCCGGGTATATTGGGTTCCATCCTTTCCTGGATCTTGTCGACGCTCGGCAACACCGTCGTGTGGTTGGGTGAACATCTGTGGGTGTTGGGCATGGTCGTCGTCGGTTGGTTGTTAACGAAACTCGACGAAGAGAAGAACAGAAAATAACGATAGAGCGAAAATGGCAGTCTTTTGACTTTCGTGATCGTCTTGTTTTTCTTGCAGTTGTTTAGGCGGTGATGGTTTGATCTGTATAGGAGGTGGTGATGGTTTGATCTGTTTAGGAGGTGATGGTTGGGCGAACGTTTTCGCGTTAAGGTCGACGTTCGTCCCCGGTTTTGTCTTTTCGGGCGCGATCAAGATTTCGTTATTATAATTGGCGATGTTGGCGCCGATTTTCAGCTCCATGTTGCTGGGTAGCATGTAAAGCCCCGGATGGATGACGAAGTCGAGTTTGGAATTTGCATATCTTAGACAATTTTCGTAGCGAGAAATGTCGGCGGGTAGATCGAGAGGTCTGTTGATCGCATCCTCGACGTTGACTAAAAATTGTTTCTGCGCGTCGAGCGAGGTGGCGCCGGCGTCCACGATCGAAGCTCTCGTTTGTCCTTGGGAGCCCAAGACGGCCCAGGCGAAAACGCGAATGGACGCGTCCAATCTGGCCAGACGCGGAAGCGTGAATCCCTCCGACCGGTTCGCGATGAACGTGGACCACTTCGTGTTATACGTTCCGAAGATGGTTCCCTTGATTTTCCAGTTCGTGTGGACCGACACTCCGAATTCGCGACAGATTCGTTCGTACGCCGAAACGTCTACGGTGTTCGTGTAGTGATCGAAATCGGAATCGCTGGGCAAGGGGATTGATATTTCCTTCAAGATCCTCCTGATTTGATAGTAAACGTGAAACTGAAAGAACGATGTCGACAGTTTGTCATTTCCCATTCCCAACGTCACGCCGCATCCGGTCGTGGCACACCACACCGCGAAATTTAACTGGTTCTGCCAGAAACCTCCCGTCACGGAATGTTGATACCACCGGCGTAACATGGCGTAATAGTTGGAAGTTCCGCCTTCGAAGACGTTCGGGTTGTTATACTTGACGAAGATATTCTCGAACGACGCGCGAAACTTTTTAGTCGCATTGACGTAGACGTCGAAAGACGACAAATCCAAATCCCCCCTGTACTCGTAAACATTCATTTTTTAATTAAGAATTAAAACAGTTATATAAAAAGACATGTTTCATACCGTGATGGAAATCGGTAAACCCGATAAACTATTTCGACACACATCGATAACGCGAACGACGAGTGGCGCGTGGGTGTAAAGTCCGTCTATTTTTCGAACGGTCTATTCAACATAAAAAAAGACGTCGAGATAAAACACGCGAAAGTTGGAGAGAGACAGAGAATCCATACCGTGCACGCCGGATCGTACACGTTCAAAGACATACAACGAATTTTCCTTAAATATTTCGAGAAAGTAGTATTGGACAAAAACACGATGAAGTTAAGACTCGACGGTAAAGGGTCTAATGTGCTGCTTCCACCGGAATTCAACGAGATTCTCGGAATCGACAAAAACGTTTCTGGCGTCGGGACCATCTACGTGACAAATAGCATAAACCTGCAACCGGTGGGAATACTTAACGTTCATCTCAGGGAACTTGACGGGGGAGAGTGGGCGAACGACGTCGTCGCATCCCTGCCGTGCCCCAACGTGAAATTTTCCGAGTTGTATGTCAAAGAAGTCGAACGTACCATTTTCTTTAAGTTGAAACGCGATCGCATCAGGGAAGTAACGATAGACCTAAAAGACGAGCACGGAGAACTCGTCGACAATCACGGGCATCCCGTTCACGTGCTCTTAGAGTTTAAGAAAATTAGTTCTAAATAATAAAAAAGGATGTCTAGATCGGGAAAGCGATCCGCAACAATATCGTTTACAACGAATCGGCGAAATCGAACAGACGCTTCGTCGAGAGATAGAAACGCGGAAGAGTATCCATAAAAAGTATAAACGAATAGTGAATACCGCAGACGGCGTCGACGCGGCTCTCATTTCGGGAAGCGTCGTCGTCGGCGGTCTCGGGTTTGCGATACCCGTCGCCGGATTACCTCTCCAAATTGTAGCCTTGACCGTGGGTTCGGTGGGGTTGGCCATGAAAGGGATAAGACGATTACTGTTGAGAAAATCGGAAAAACACCTCAAGATCATTAAACTCGCGGAGAGTAAACTTAATTCGATATCGGATCTGGTGAGTCGAGCATTCGAAGATAAAAAGATTTCGGAAGAAGAATTTACTCAAGTGTCGAACGAGTTGACCAAGTATCGCGAGATGAAAGATACACTCTATTCTTCCCACAAGGATAAACTCTACGACAAAAACAGGGATGTGGTCAAAGAGACGGAGGATTTACGCAAGCAGCTCCAAGACCTCGTAAACAAATCCACTTCGCGATAACTATAGATTTTTAAGACAAACTATATTTTAAAAATCGTCGGGTTTTTTTTTAGGACGTCCGCGTCTTCTCTCTGACTTTTTATGCGTTTTATGCCATTCGTCTGCGCGTTCTTTTCCACCGCACGCATAACACGTTTCGTATTTAGTACTATTGGTCATCCATTTTCGACAAGAGGTGCAATATTTCAACGTATCGATACCTCGCTCTTTCACGTAGTTGTGATGAATGCTACAAAACAACGAGTTCGCGATGACCGGATGTTTACACGGGTATTTTCTACGCATGCGCGGCATTTGACACGTTAGTTCGTCTTTCGGGCCAATACAATAATACTTGGTCGTTCAAATGTTGACACTGTATGTCATCATTCTTTAAAATCTGTTTTACTCCGCGTTCGTTAAACACGTTGTCCAGTAAAATATACATTTTTATTTATATATATATATTTTAAACCATTTAACAATATTTTTACGTTAAGAAATGAAACGTTTTACCGAGATAGTACTGTACGAGTTGTTGTCGTTTATCGTTTTATGGTTTTTGATAATATTATCCAGGATATTATATATTTTACGTTAAGAACGTTATCACAGAACGGAAAAATGGTTAAGAAAAATTTTACGATCCTTTTGAAAAAAATAAAATTGACTTTCGTTATAAAAAGAAAACATGGCCTTTGTGACAATTGAGAACTTTCACGTAAACAATTTAAGAATTGGAAACCATTATGTGGCTACGAAACCAGTACGTTATCAAAAAGTTTACATCGAGTATAAGTATTCGGACGGTGTGAAACCGTTAGTTATACGCACTCCCAAAACGGAATCGTCCGGATTGTGGGAAAATAAGGACACTTCTACCGAAAAGTTACGCGATTATTCTATGAATTTTAAATGTGAAAAAGAGTTTGCCGACATGTTGGAAAAAATTACGGTCTTTTTAAGAACGAAAATAGATGATGAACTCGCACCAGAATTGAAAAAAGGAGGTCGAAAATCCCCCATTGATACCAATGATATAACTATTGTCAAAAAAAATAAAAGCGGAAATCTTGTTATATACCCGAAAGTGAAAATCGATAAAGATAAAAAAAATAAAACCTATTTTTTATAGAAAGAGAACAGATGACGACCCGAAAGATAAAAACCGACTCGTTGAAACCGATCCACTCAATTACGCGAAAAAACGATGTTTAGCAATTGGATCTTTACATATAGAAAGCGTTTATGTCAGCAATACCAGCGTATCCGTACAAAACATTTTAGACCAGGTAATCGTCATCAAAATGTTTGACCGTGAGCGTCTACCGGATTTGGCCGAGTGTCAAGAAGACTTGGACTTAGATTCCGATACAGAATAAAAATGTTTGACTGACTTAGATTCCGATACAGAATTATTTTGTAAAAAAATATTTTTTACAAAATATAAAAAAATGTATCTCTATTAAAAACATGAATGCAGACGAGGTATTAGCGAACGATATACCCGTCAAAGATATATCACCCAAAGACAGATTATCGACCATCGTCGGTTCCGGAAGTGCGCGTCATTTTCTAGGAAAAGACGTCACGCCTTCCGAATTGGAAAAGATGAACGACAAGGAGGTCGAAACCCTGAGTCGTCTGTTACACGCTCGACTCAACATGCGCATGGCCAAATCGATAGCAAATTCCGTCATCTGTCTGTATTCGCAAGGACTTAAATATTTTTTCGACATCAAAGACGAACCCAAACTGATCGAGGATTTGAACGAAGACCCCTTCTTGGACGCAGCCATAGGCGAAGTGTGTTGTAGTTTATATTACAAATACGGAGCGTATTTAGCACCTCTCAGTATAGCCGCCACGACTAGCCGTCACATTATCAGATTTAAAAAATCTGACGTTATAGAAAAACACGATGAATCCGGAGGAATTAATAGAGTCGACGGAAATAAAGAAGAAGAATCCAAAACGTCAGGAAGCGGGGAAGAAGGGAGCCAAACGTAGATGGAATAGCAATGCTAATAGCAACGATAGCATTGCTAATAGCTATGTTAATAGCAACGATGGCAATGCTATTAGTAACGATAACTGGAAATGGCTAGCGGGTGGACTCGCGGTTGTTGGATTTCTGGTCTACATAAAAACAGAACCCAAAGTAATTCCGGCCCCAATAATTCCACCAGAACCCAAAGTAATTCCACCAAAACCCAAAGTAATTCAACCTCCAAAACCCACCGCTCATGAAATGTTATAAATAATTTTCTCTCTTATTAAAAAAAGAATGTGCGAAACAAATTTGGTCAACACCGCCGTCAATATGGCATTGGTAATAGCAATGGTAATAGCAACGATGACAATGCTATTAGCAACGATAGCTGGAAATGGCTAACGGGTGGACTACATAAAAACCCCCAGTAATTCCAAAACCCAACACCCTTGAAATGTTATAAATAATTTTCTCTCGTATTAAAAAAGAATGAGTGAAAAAGATTTGGTCAACACCGCGTATCACGCAGCCGTCAATACGGGAATTGCCATCGGATACGCGCAACTCTCCAAGAAGTTCTTAAAGATGCCCGTACCTAAGATGGATTTAGATCCGAAGGATTTCGGGATGATCCTTCTCGAATTTGCTCTCGCCAATTACATCAAGGACATGTTGGTCAAAAAAGAGAATCATTCCCGCCGATATCATGAAATAAAATAAACCTCTATATAAAAAATGGCAACGATAGCGATGATGGTGGGTGGTGCATTGGTCAACGCCCTGGCTTTTTCCGGATCGCAATTTTTATTTTCGAATCACGACGAACAAAAAAGACACGACGAAGCGATGGAAAAACTGACCAAGGCCAGAGACGAATGGAATCACAAACGCACGAAACGATTAGACTTTTTAAACGAGAGATTGAAAAAAGAAGGACACGCGTTATACACCTATAAAGAAGTGGACGCCGCCATGTCTCTTTACTCGCAGATGATGGGAGAAGAGGAGATGTCTCCCGAACCGACATTGAGCGATTTTTATCAACCCTCCGAAGAGCAAAAAGATAAAAAAATCCTCTTCGTGTTGATGGGAACGGGATAAGTGTTCTATGGCGTAAAAAAATATGTCGCATAAAGTAAAATGGAAGAGATCTATTACAAACACTATTGGAAAGGAAAAGCGGCCATCAAGAAATTGGCCAAAGTGGCTAACGTCGGCGAAAAGGAAGCGTTCGATTTCTTGAAAAAAAAGACGTGTGGCAAATCTATCTACCCGCACCCAAGAAAATCGTGCGACCCAAATTCGAAAACGCGAAAGAAAACGACACTCACCAGGCCGATCTGTTGTTTTTACCACATGATAAAGTGGGTAGAAAAACGTATAAATACGCGTTAACGTTGGTCGACGTGGGCACTCGGCACAAAGGAGCGGAACCGTAGACGAGCAAAGACAGTAAAGAAGTGGCCGACGCTTTCGAAAAAATTTACAAAAGACGTTTAACGTTTCCGAAATTATTACAAGTCGATCGCGAATTCATGGGTGCCGTCTCCAAACTCATGTCTAAACACGACGTGAGAATAAGAAGGGGACGTGTCGACGTTCATCGCGACCAAGCCATCGTCGAACGATTTAATAGAACGTTGGGAGAACAGCTGTTTAGCTATCAATACGATCAAGAGATGAAATCTAAGGACAGAAACAGAGAATGGGTAAAACGGTTACCGGAAGTCGTAAAAACGATTAACGAAGAAACCAACCCTCCCGAAAAGGTAGAACCCGTCGATAAAGTTCAACCGCCCATCAACCCTTTTTCGAAAGTAAGATATCTGTATCAACCGGGTGAATTGGAAGGCGGTAAAAAAAGAGCCACCGATCCCATCTGGAGTGTCGATAAACACGAAATAGATAGACATTTTAGAATGCAGGGTATCGACATGTATTATATCAAGGAACCGGCGCCGCAAAGAACTTTCGTCAGAGAGGAATTGTTGATCGTCGATTAAAAATTTATTAATAAATTTTTAATACCCGTAGGGAAGTGTTTCGTACTCATCCGTCATCACTCGTTTATCGTAACATAACACAAACTCTTTCTCTTGATATCGATTCACTATTCGTTTGGTTTTAGAATCTCTCGTGATGGCGTTTTCTCTGACGGTCGTAATCCTTTTACGCGTTTCTTTGACGATGTCGGTCATCGTGTCTCTATTGATGTAAAGAGAATTTTCGTAATTCAAACTAAATCCTTTGACTTTACACACCTTTTTACCCGCATTTGTTTCGTACGAATAAGATTTAGGTCCGGTGGCACACCAAGATTTTATAAAATCGCCGTTTAATTCGTCCGTCAAATCACCCAAGTTATCACCCGTATCTATCGCGACACCGTCGTTGCGATCTATGTACCACACGCTATCGGTGTCAAATCCTAAAACTCTATCGTCGAGTTTATCTAACACGTCGTATAACATGGTTCTTGCATGAGCCGTCGTATAACACGCTATGAAGATATTAACATCCTTACTTTTGTCGACGAATTGTCCCTTTAAATCGTAAGACATCTGGACCATGTCGTCGTTTATAAACAGCATGTTAAGATTATCTATTTTGTCGTCCAATAATAGAGTATAAAATTCTTTCGGTTCGTTAACGTATTTAGTTTGTTTCATGTTAACTCTTTGACCAAATTTACCCCAAAGAGAATTGAGACATAATTTAGATATCGCACGCATACCCGGATTATGATCTATTTTACCCAAGTCGATACCTAATCGTTCTTTGACCATTTTTTTATACTGTTCTTCCGATTCGTAAGGTGTGGGACCTACCTTTAATTCGGAACTTTCCATCTTGATTTTCATAAAGTTCTTAACGTATTCTTTGAAAAGATCCGTGTCTTCGCTGGTGTAGAGAAAATCCCAAACTTCGTAAATTTTATCTATCTTATACCCTTTATCCAAGGCTTTAAATAACTCGGGAGTACACCACGTTCCCACAAAAGACCTCTGTTCGTCGGTGTGTTCGCACGTCTTCATCTGTAATTCGGCACACGTTTTACACAGCGGGAACAAGAGTTTTTCGGCATTTCCACATTTCATTTTTACGGGTAAAACGGGATGATATAATTTTCTAGGTGGAACGACTTTACACTTTATGAACCTCAACCAATTTCGATCGACGCGTTCGGGATTATATATTTTAGTAGGATGTCCGACCGGGTATGTCTTATAAAACTGAACCGTCGGATATAAACTAACAAAATCTACGTATCGCCCCTTTTCTTTTCCGTCGAAATCGTAAATTAACTTCGTGACGTTTGTTCTACCGCCGAAAAAGGCGTCTCGGGGATTTAGCGGAGTTACAATCTCTTTATTTTTTATACCTTTTGTACCGCATTCCCAAACCTCGATTAACTCGTAACCGGCACGTTTTATTTTCTCGTTTTTCACGTCGGTTCGTTTTCTAAGCGTTTCCATGTCTATTTGGTTCTTGTTATTGACGGTGTCTCGCGTGTAACACGTTTCACACCCGTGCCAGAAACACCCTTGAAATTCGTAAACTGTTCTCGTGTCTTCGCAATACCCGTCGACTTTACCGATGTCGGGTAGATTAACTTCACCGCCGTTCAACGCGTGTCGAATGACGACGTTGTCTCTCTCGGCCACGTGATCCAACCAAGAAATGGATTTCGCGCTGTACGTTTCGTGATCGACGTTATCTCTATAGACGGCTATTGTAATTTTGGTCATGTAATTGCTTCTATAAACGGTCATGCAAACGGACGCTATCGTCACGTACTGTAGCGGATCTATATTTTCCAACTCGATAAAGTCTTCCCTGAATTTTAACATGGACCGCCGTAATATATCGACGTCGGACGTACAATAGTCCCTCAATTCTTTCTCGAAATCAAACACGTCGTTTTTTCGCGCGTCGTACCATTCTAAAAAAACTTTTCTATTTTGGGCGCTCATATAATCGAAACCGTAGTGTTTTTTGCTAGGTAACGGTCCCACGTATTTTTGGTGACACGGTTTGTTGAAATAATGCGGAAAATAACCCTTCTTTAATTCTTTTAATCCAAACGTTCTCGGAAACGCCGCCAGAGCAGATTGGGCAAAATTTATGGAATCGATAAATCTAATGGTTCCGACTTCCATGTACATAATCTTCGTACCGTTGTAAATGCAATATGGTTTAACGTTATGTTCCACGAAATATTTTAACAAAAATTGCGAGTCGTATGCTTTCGCATTGTGAGCTATGAACGTACCCTTTTTATCCAATACAAACTCGCAGAAATCGTCTACGGTAGAAAATTCGTGTTGTCGACCGTTAAAATCTTCACAAACGATTAAATTCGGTATGTGAACACTGGTGTCTTGAGTCGCTTCTATGTCGTAAAAATAATAATCCGTCTTTCGCGTTTTACAACTGTAACATTTTTTATCATTAGTACACGTTGACGATTTGCACTTTCCACCCTTACATTCTTTCTTGAGCATAAAACACTTGTGTGTCGTCATGTCGTCATATTTTTTACAATTCGGACATTCGGAATGCCCGCATATATGGTTTTTCAAGTCTTTGACCACTCGTTCACACTCTAAACATTTCTGAGCGATTAAACAAACCATATCCGTTTCGCCGTCTCTCATTCCTCTGACGCGTTTATGTTCCTTAAAACATTCTTCGCCGAAAAACGTTCCGTTACAATCGTCGCACACTTTCCTTTCTCCACCCGGACAATTATAACCGAAGCACGATAAACACTTTTTAGGACATTTATGACAGTCTCTTTTTTTATACGGTTTTTTACAAGTATGACAGTAATGGCTTTTACCCAAAAACCCCGTCGAAGTGGTTTTTATTCTTGTACAGATATATCGCGTCGTCATCGCTTCCTTCGCTCGTATAAATAAGGTCGTTAAATTGATCACCGTCCACTATGTTGATCTGCACGCCCAAGTGATCGGCAAACGTTTTCACGTCTTCTAAAGTACAACCGTGATCCCGGACGGGAACTCCCGCCTCTTCGTGAAGTTTTAACGCTTCGACCCTTTGTAATTTTCGACTCCTATTGAAACCGTCTTGAAGCTGGGATTTCGTCCATTTATCTTTATATTTGTTGGCAACCGCCGTCACGATGGCTCGTGCCAAACACGTAGTGTCGTCGTTTTTAATCGTTATAATACTTCTTTTCGACGACGAAGTAGTCTTTGTCACCGGTTCTTTGGGTCTCCCCTTCCCTCTTGGCATTGTCGTAGACTGGACGACTATTTCTACTTCTTCTATGGGCACCTCGTAATATTCTATATAGTCTTTCAGTGCTTTGAATAAATCTTTGGCTAAATCGCCCGAGACGGTGATATATTTCGTACTGAACATTTTTCGGGAATTTCGGGTGATTGATAATGATGCGAAATTTATCACCGTTTTGTAAACCTCTATCGTTTATCACCGACCTCACGAGGTGTAGAAATAAACGGTCTATATCGATAACCCTTTCCCTCAATAGAACTACTTTATAATCGTCAAACGTGGTACCAAACTTTAACCTGTGTGTCGAGGAAATTTTATCAAAACGATAGGTTTGCCCCGTGTATACACGTTTGGGTTTTAAATTTTTTTTTTTTAAATCGGGGGGAATCGGTAAATCCAATAACGACTCGATATATTGAGTCGTAATAGACATCTTTGGTGGGATCGGTAAATCCAATAACCGCTCGATAGATTGATTCGCATGAGACATATTTTTAAATAGCCATTAAATTGTTTAACGCGTTTTCAATTTTTTTAACACTATGTCATTGGACACCTGCGACCCATCTTTTTTTTTTTTCTTTTATTCAGCTTAAATCAATATACATGCTTATAGCCGTTCCTTTACATATCAACAGTGAACAAGTACATGTAAATTTAAGAAAATGTTATGTACAGACCAACATAATTATGCACAAAATAATAATAGCATCTATCGCTGCAATATATTATGTACACAGCGGAAAAAATTGAATGCCGTAAAGCAGGTTAAGTTATCTATCTATAATTTACCTGGTGATCACCAGACCGTGAATACGTTATATCAGCGATATATAAAGCTATTAGCTTTATATATCGCTGGTTATATATAATCATCTATATATAACAACGATACCAGGAGATAGCATGAATTAAATGGACCATGTACCGAGGGGTGCCCTATAATACTAAAGTATTGAAATGTTAAGTAGTTTTAGAATTTATGTTGATGTTGTTTTGATAATTTCTAGTATTTTAATGCAGTGAGTTGATATGTAAGAGTGTGCTACCTATTGAGCTAGTGCTGAGAGAACTGAACTGTGTTAAGGTGTACTACTAAACGAGACTACTAACTTGGTGTTGTTAGTATTTGAAAAAAATGTATGTTCCTTTGTCCTGATCTATGTGATTTGTGCGTGTTCTTTGATGCGTGGCTTCAGTGTGTAGTGAGTTTATTATTGCGTCTTTTGTTAATGATTTTGTCCAATCACTTTGAAAGCCAATAGCAATGCATGCCCATTCGTGTATAGATCAGTGAGCTCTGGCGTTTATAGGTTTAACTAGCCACGATTAAGTCGGTGTTGGTAAGTGTACCTACACTTACATAGGATTCAATCTATTAGGAACAAGTACAAATGGACACGTGAAATTTCACTGGATGTAAAAAGGTGAAAAATATGGTGGAGTAGCAGGAATTGGTGTACAAACGAGAAATTAAATACAATAACATTGTGAACACACCAGGTTACAACGCCTCAATCAGGTAATCACGGATAAAATTATATGAATAGTCCGCCATTAACATGTATAAATGTTTAAGGTCAGTACGGCCAACGTAATTAATTATTTAGTACTTGATGCAAGTGTCACTAAATATACCTAGTTTTCAATTGTACATTTGTATTTATTTTTAACAGTTCAGTGATAAATATCAAATCAAATATCCAAATTTTGCCGTATATGTGAAAATAATCACAGTTTTTAGATTTTTCGTGAAAAATACCTCACCTGTAGCTTAGATTTTCTCGTAAAAATATGTCTGTGGTTACGGTTGTTAGTATGACAGTGTGGACATGTATTCTGAATGTACATATCATATTTGGTTTAAACATATTTTATTTCAATTTCAATCATTGACATTTCATAAACAAAATACATGGGATTGGAAAACAAGCATATTGCTTATATAAATTCCTCTCCGTACAAAATGTACAATATTTACTTAGTCAGTCGGTGTAAATTATATATAGAAAAAAAAAAAAAAAAAAAAAAAATCAACTGAATTGAGGAAATCAGTGAACTTTGGGAGAAAAAAAAATATAGAAAAAACCTAAGATGCCAACCTGACATGAAATATATATATGAGAAAAAGTGTGAGAAGCATCAATTTTAATCTATGAGAACCTTCTACTGTTCAGAATAAATTTTTCAACATTCGAGAAAATTTGTATATTTTCCTGGGTAGACAAAGAGTTGTCACCAAACAAAAGCACATTACATGAAACGGGAATCCCTATATTAGTTAGCATCATATTTCACTATTCATTTTAAATTGTCATTTTATTGTTATTTTAAAATTTCGTTCCATATATTTTTAGAAAGATACTTTATATAAAAAGATTACAAAACTGTATAAAAAAGTTATTTGTGAACAACAACTTTGTAATATTTAGTATCAAACAAAATAATTTATCTCTAAGCTTATCCAATCAACGTAAGGTATTGTTTTGTCCGTTGTGTACAAAAATCTAAGTATCTCTGGTAAGTCTTCACAACAATCAGAGTTGATTTAACGTGCGGCGTGACTACTCAAAGCCCTTGCCACACGCCGGAGCTACCCCTGTAGCTCCAGAAAGGCTCCTTGTGTTTAACGTGCAACTATACTATGATAGAATTTGTTACGGTGTAGGCTTGAGCTGTGGTTCTGGTGGTGGCGTTGACCGGTTTTGGGTCATCTTCTCCCTGGGTTGGTCGGCCCTCGGTTTCCGGATGGCAGGGACCTTCTCGCAGATCACCGACCGGCTCCTCTGTGTCTTGTGGCTCTGGTCCGATGCATGTGGAGACCCCGGGTCCGAGGTGGGTAGTAAGTCACAGCTGCAAAGTCACAACGGCTATGGTCGGTTAAATGATATTACATACGTTTATTTAGATGTTAATGTATATATTTTTTTTGGATGATTTTATTTGAATCTGTTTACTTAAAATACAAAATACTTCTACATTTACAAGCATTCTGACAGTCATACTTGTTCAGTCATTATCTCCTTGTGTGTGTGTGTTTGAGAGAGAGAGAGAGAGACTTTTATATATAAAAAATGTACTCATTTTATATATAAAATATACACACAAGCATACATACACACACCCACACCAACACACACAGTTATCTACATTATACTTGTACATATTCATGTTGTAAATTAAAACAAGTAATATTGAAATATTTTACCTTTGGATTTAGGTTTGCCAGTTATACCATTTAATATTAAATTCATATAAAACATTTCTTTTAGCCGCTATATATTTCTCAATATTATATGTATCTATTATTATATTTTATACAGTATTCATTGACAATGTTTTTTTAAACATTTATTTTATAGTATAGAATTTTATAGCAAGTAATATTTTATCTTGAACTTCATTCTTTGATTGACATAAACCAAAAACAAAAGATTTTTTTTTATTATATTGCAGAGTTATATTATATCTTCTCAACCAAATTTTGATTTCTTCCCAAAATACTTGAATTTTTTCACACTCCCATAGTAAATGTAAACTTGTTTCTTCTTCTTTTTGACAAAAAGTACACAATGGGCTCTCAGATATTTTTGCTTTAAATAAAAATTTATTAGTTGTTAATATATTTTGATTAATCCTATATAGAAACCACTGAAATTTTGTATTTTTAAGATTTGAAAAATTATTTGAATATATATTATTCCATTCAATTTCTTCTAATATTCCAAAAATATTGTTCCATTTTGCTTGTGCAATAGGTATATTTTTATTTCTTGTAAAAAATTTGGTACATTGCTTTTGATCCTTTTTGAGACTGAAAATATATTTTAAAATGTGGTGGTTGCCATGACATTGTCAATTTTTTTTATATTTTGACCAGAATAACTTTTTAACCCTGATCTCACAGCTGAAATTAAACCACAGTACTGTAAAAATATTTGTTTGAATTTCAAACTTTTCATTAAATTCACGAAAGGAATAGAAAGTATCATTTTCTTTTACAATATCATTAATGTAAACAATGCCTTTTTAAAACCATTCCTTAAAGTTTTTTCTATTTATTTTTATTTTGCTATTAAACCAGAATGGGCTTTTCATGACATAAAATTCATCATCAACATTTTCTTGACATTTTTTAACTAGGGTATAGCATGCATGAAATACATCTTTCCAAAACTTTTTTCCTGATTATCAATGCATTTGTTAATATATTCATCACCACATTTAAGAAGTAAATTCGTATTCAATTTCGTTTGCAGTAAACATTACCATTTTCCCTCTTGTTTTATAATTTGCCTTAACCAAGTTGTTTTAAGAGCATTTATATAACCCATAATGTTAATCATTTTTAAACCACCCTCATGATATTGTTTTGAAATTATCTCCCTTTTAATTTTTCCATTTGGGCCATTCCATAGGAATTCATACAGGATTTTATTTAGATTTTTTATAAATTTTTCTGAGGGATTTGGAAGTGAAATAAATAGCTGGTTAAACTGAGATATTAGCAGAGTTTTTATCACTGTTATTTTCCCAATCAGAGTTGGTTTACGTTTTTTCCAGTTTTTCAAAATCTGCTGTATTTTCAAATATTTTTTCTCAAATAAATATCTATATCAAAGTTTATTCCAAGAAGGGAGAATTGTTCATTTTTCCATTGTAGATTCCATTCTGGACAAATGATATCTTTACATAGTTTTTTGCTTCCTATCCATATTACTTGGGTTTTATCAATATTTGCTTTCAAGCCTGGCAATCCTTTAAAGTTATTAAGTTCTTTTAAAGTTTCTTGGAGCGAGTCTTCAGAGCCATTTAGTATAATAGAAGTGTCATCTGCATATTGGGTAATTTTATAGTTATTTTTCTCAATTCTAATTCCCTTAATGTTTTTGTTATTACGTATTTTTATTGCAAAGATCTCAGCACAAAGAATGAAGATATAAGGTGAGAGAGAATCCCCCTGCCTACAGCCTCTATTTTCTGAGAAGAATTTTGAAAGATTTCCCCCCTGATTAACAGATGATTTAATATTTTGGTAAAAAATGTTAATCCATTTCCTAATTGATTTTCCAAAATTAAAGTATTTTAACACGTTTGGCATGAATTTCCAAGATACAGAATCAAATGCTTTCTCAAAGTCTATAAATAATAATAAAGCTGGGATATTATAATTTTCTGTATCCCTCATTATGTCATTAATTAGTCTAGTGTTCTCATCAATATATCTGCCCGCAATGAATCCTGTTTGATCTTTATTTATTATTTTATCTAACACAGATTTAATTCTTCTTGCAATAACCCCTGAACCAATTTTGTAAACAGAATTTAGAAGTGAAATTGGCCTCCAGTTTTTTTAAAATTGTTTTGATTTTCCTTCTTTTGGTAAACAAATAATAATTCCCTCTTTTTGTGTTGAAGATAATTCTCCATTTATATATCCATTATTCAGAGACCTAACCACAAACCATCGGATTTGATGCCAAAACATTTAAAAAAATTCACAGGTATAAAGCCATCTGAACCAGGACTTTTATCATTTTTCACGTTTTTCAATATTTCTGTAGCCTCATTATATTCTATTAATCCTTCTAGTCTTTTGACTGTTTTTCTGATAATTTTGGAACCTTGATATTTTTTAGTTCTTCATCTAGGTTGACATCTATAACATTCGGGTCTTTTGAGTATAAATTATTATAAAAATTGTTAACTTCATTAAGAATTTCATATTGTTCTGTAATTATTGTTCCATCTGATTTTTCTATTCTGGGTATTAGCTTGTTTAGGAAATTTCTTGATTCTAGTCCACAGAAATATTTTGTTGGTTTTTCACCTTCTTGAACGAACTATTTTTCCTTTCAATTTTTCTTTTCTGAAATTTTCAAATTCTTGTTTTTTATTTTCTAAAATAGGTACATTTATATGATTCAAATTATTCTCTAAATATTCAATTTCTTTAAGAAGATTTAATTCTTTCCTTTTCCTATTTCTTGATTTATAACTAGAATAAGATATTGATAATCCTCTCAATTCCATTAAAAGTGTCTCTGAAAATAATTGATCTCCTATTTGAAATTGAATATGTTCATTATCTATTTGTTCAATATTTGAGTAATTATAGATTGGGATACAATATTGCTTTTTAATCTCTAAAATTTTGTTTTTTACTTGATCTATATATTCTTTATCATACAAAAGGGAATTATTAAATTTCCATAATCCTTTACAAAGTTTAAAGTTTTTGAAGGATAAATTAATTAAAATTATAGAATGATCCGAACCAAGACTTGGTTCAATGTTTGATTTTTGTAAACTCATAGATAAATTTTCTGATATTAAGAAATAATCAAGCCTGGCTTGTTTCAGTGGATTTTTTTTCTCCCTGTGTACCTTTTAATGTTGTTATGTAATTCTTTAAATGTATTTATACAACCTTTTGCCTCTATTATTTCTAAAACTTTTTCCCTTGCTTTTGGATTATTTACATGAAGGTAATTGTAACTATCAAAATTAGGATTCAAACACAAATTAAAATCTCCACAAATTATAAAATACTCATTCTCAAAATCTTCAATAATTTCTTGTACATTTTCATAAAAATCAGGACTATCAGAATTAGGACCATATACATTAATCAGTGTTATTCTGTAATTATCAACCAAAATATCTAAAACTATTAGGTTACCATTAACTTCTTTTCTCTCCTTGAACACTTTAAACTCAAAATTATTATTAAATAGAATACATACACCCCTAGAATTTGAACAATAGGAACTGAAAAAACACTCATAACCCCATTCACATTGAATGGCATTTTCTATATCACTTGTAAAGTGTGTCTTGTAAACAATAAATATTACAATTTCTATTTCTTAAAAAGTTAAAAAGATCTTTTCTTTTATCATAATTCCTTAATCCTTGACAGTTTAGACAGTATTTCAACCATTATCAATAACTTTACATATCATATAAATCAACATTGCTAAAAGTATAAAGAGGAAGAAAGAGGAGGGAAAGGAGAAAATTGAAGCATGAGAAATTGACAAGGGGAGATAACCTGAACACTCTTTCACACACTTGAATTGTTTGTATATATTGCTAAAAAAAGAAACAAGATTTTGAAGACATAAAAAAGTCATAATTTAGATGCAGCATGGCCGTATAAACTGTCTCTGCATGGAAATTGTTGGAACACATGTTGGTCTTATATCAAATTGAACAGTCAAGTTATCAACATATTAACATTACATTTATACATATATTTACATGTAAACATGTACCAAACAGTAATCTCAAACTTACAACTAAACCTAGTAACATAAATTTTATGATTCAAATTACTTGGATTGTACCGGTATAGATCATGTGTTGATCTTAATAGTATCACAAATACTCAATAATCAACTTATTTACATTGTACATGTTACTATGTTTGCCCAACTTTTAACTAAACCAGAAGTCACATGTAGTCACTTTACTTTACTTTGTAGTTTTCATAATTAAAAAATGTTACAGTTTTGTGCCCTTTCTCCAATTTTTTTTTTCGATATCATCAAACAAATCAATCCTATGATTGATACCACTGGCAGTTTTTCCATAGATGTGTCCATTAAAATGGTACGCCTGTTCTATTTTGTCGCTATTTGTTGGTCTTGTAAGAAGGCCCATATTATATCTTGTGACATCATTTACAATTCTAAATCTTCCTCTGTTTCATTATCCTCACTTTGGTTTCCGTATTGTTGAATTTTATAAGGACTGGCCCCGTTTTACCTCTCTTGCCTGGGATCCTGTGTATTGCTACCACCTCCTGTGGTTTGATGTCCACATTTACTTTTGTTTTCACCTTATCAATGAACTGCTTACGTAGGTCAACATCATTATCCTCTGCCCAGTTCATGATTTTGATGTTATTTTTCCTGGAATATTGTTCATTGTAATTTGACATTCTTATAGCAGTATTGCACTGGATTGTTAAATCTCTATTGTGTTCTTTGAGTTTTCTGTTCGGCCACTTTCTCTGTCAACTGGTAAACAGTCATCCCTAGGTAATCTATTTTGTCATTTAGATTCTCTGTTCTTTCTCTCACCTTTCTTTCTATTTCTTGATCTATTTCTTTCTTCACTTCTTTTGCAATATTTTCCTTTGTCTCAATGATTACAGTTTTCACAATCTTCAAAATCATTTCTTCCAAATCTCCTTGTTTAACAGTTTGCTTCAGGGCATCATATTGGTCTTTCTTTTTCACAGTTTCTTTCAGCCCTGATTTAATGTCTTCAATGTCTTTCTGAATGGTTTCAGTATCCAAAACAAAACTATCTCCAGAGTTGTTGATTAGTTCTGACTGAGATTTAGATTTGTTTCCTTTCTTTTGTAGAATCTCTATTGAACTGTAATCTGGTCTGTAGTGATGAATCTAAAGCAACATAGCATGGCGCAGCACCATGCCTTTTTTTGGAAACGTCATGCCCTTTTTCATGCTGTCAATCGCCAATAACGCCCCCCCCCCCAATCAATTCATTGACATTGGTGAAACACCCTTCCCTATTGTTTATTCCTTAATCTGTTAATTGCCCCAGTTACCCGTGCCAAGACTATGTATATTTCACGGTTAATCAGTTTAAATAGCCCTAGGTAATCACCCGAGATAGGGCAGTCAAACGACTCATAGGTGATTGGGAATATCGGCAAACTCGCTGAATTTCCGCCATTTTCAAATGGCTAGAAAATTGAATGTATACGTAAAATGTTTGTAAAAATATATGAACAAGCAAATAAAACGATGTTTTATTTCAAAATATCACAATGAAGAAGGTTATGTGCTGCTACGTGGTTGAATTCATCGTTTGAAGCAGGCTCTAGTTCGCGAGTGGGAAAATAGCTTATGTCCACAGAAACGTTGATTCTTAACCGATTCACGTAAATTGCTTGTAGTTGCCTTTCGTACGAAGTACTAATATACATGTACATGTGTAGCAATTCACTAAGGACTTTTTAAAGCCATAATCGCTGTGAAAATACTGTAAATGGGATAAACCGCCGAGTCTTCTGCCAAATCCAAAAGCAAATTTGTTTTTTCTCGGACTTTATCGACTTCGTGTCACAGGACTCCCGGAATTCTCGGCACTTTTCCTTTCTTATGTGATACAGTGAGGAGAAATTCAAACAGGCCTAAATCTAACAAATTTGTTGAATTTATTTAGATAATTTAAGCATGACAATCGATTATCAATTTAGGAAATAATTTTTGTCACATATCAAAGTGTAATTTATGTATCAAATATTTAACTTAAGACATTTACTAGCTTGTTTTAATTAATCAATAGACTAATTTCACACTTATTTTTTTTATTCTTATATAATATATATATTTCTGGAATGGCAAACAAAAAACAAATAAAAAAAATGTCAGGTCAGGGCTAGTCCAGGTGCCCCCTTTTTTCATTTAACAAATCATGAAATAATTTTGTTTCTAGAATTTTTTGGGTTTTTTTAATTTAAACATTTTTAAAGAAAAGTATTTAAAATTTGTTAATGGAGCCCCAATAATAGGCACACGTTCTCGTGCAGGTGCCACAAAACCAATTTACACGTTTAAAGTGCCCTTTCACAAAGAAATTGTGTGCCCTTTCACACTGATTTTGTGTGCCCTTTTCAGATCCTAGATTCAACACTACCGGGTCTGTACTATGCCTTTCCCACTAGCCGATGACTGACTCATTGTGGTATCGAGTTAATGTATTACAGTAAATTACCCAGGTGTAGTAAATCCAGTTGTACTATGCTTTTCCCACTAGCTGATGACTGACTCATTGTGGTATCGAGTTGATGTATAACAGTAAATTACCCAGGTGTAGTAAATCCAGTTGTGCTATGCCTTTCAAGATTCAAGATTCTTTATTTCTCTTTAGGTTGACAATTCAACATTGAGAACATATTATAATCAAAATGGTACACGTGAGTGAACATTGTAAATAACAGAATATAAATATATATATATATATATATATATATATATATATATATATATATATATATATATATATATATTTACATACATATACATACACACATAGACACATATACATATACACACACATACACATACATACATACACTTGTACACAGTTGACAGTAATTAACCAGGAGGGTTGACCCTCTTGTTTATAACATTAATGAATTGCTGTAATTTGTTTAGTGTGCAGAGATTGTTAGTTGAAAATAACTCTTGAAACTTAATAATGTTAGGTCTAGTATAAAACTTTTTTGGAATATATAATTTTCGTAATTCGCTTAAGGATGTACATTGCAATATATAGTGAAACTCATCGCCAATATCTATGTTACATAAATTACATTTTCTTTCTCCCCTTGGTATGTTAAACCATCTACCCAATTCAATGGGTAGCTTGTGATTTGTTGTCCTGAATCGAGCTAATGATTTAATTTTTGGATTAGGTAAAAAGGATAAAATATAATTTTGACATTTCAAAATAGAACCTTTGAAAATATTGTACAATTACACCTTTACCAGAGTTCAAACAGTCTGATGACCAAGTTTGCTGAAATTGGTCATATAATATTTGTTTTGAAAAATTTAGCAACCAAGTCTTATTATCTACATACTGTGTTTCCCATATATAACTCAAACCATTATTATCAAACACTGTTTTAAGATTTTGAATCCATTTTATGTTTTGCCCAATGCATGACTTTCTATGAATCAATTTATACATTATACACGAAAATTTGGTCTGTTTGCCAGTAACGATACTATGCCAGTAATTAAGTAATCTTGTTTTAATTTGTATAGATAATGGAACTCTTCCTAATTCCCCATAAATCATGAATTTTGGTGTACTGGATTTAAGATTTAACAATAGTCTACAAAATTTTAAATGAACCTTTTCAATCATTTCTAAATTACCACACCCACACCCTACCTCAAACCCCCAAACCTCACACCCATAAAGTAAAATTGGTACAATTATTTTATCGAACAAGTTCAGTTGATCAACAATAGAAAGATTAAGATTTCTAGCCTTCTTTAGTAATGCAAACATGGCATTTGTAGCTTTAATTGCTAAATATTTCTTGGTTTCAACAAAGGAACCTGTTTTTGAAAAAAATATACCAAGGTATTTAAAATGTTTAACAATTTCCAATATTTGATCATTAAATGTAAAATTAAAATTGTTTGATATTCGACCTTTTGCAAAAATCATAACTTTCGTGTTTTTCAATATTAACATGCAATTTCCACTGATTACAATAATTGGAGAAACAATTCAGTTGATATTGTAAGTCTTCACATGACTCAGACAGTAAAACAGTGTCATCCGCATAAAGGATGATTATGATTTTTAAAAAAAAATTTAACTCCCCTTCTATTTCGTCAGATATGGAGGAGACACCTTTTACATCATTAAGTCTTAGAAAATCTTCAAGATCATTTAAATATATTGCAAACAAAAAAGGTGATAAATTTTCTCCTTGTCTCACTCCAATTTTACATGGGAAAAAATCAGAAGAACCGTTATTTAATGATATTCTAGACTTACTACCATTATACATGTTAAAAGTCACATTAAAACATTTTCCTGTAATATTATATCTAAATAATTTTTGCCACAATCCAGTTCTCCAGACTTTATCAAATGCAGCTCTAAAGTCTATAAAGGCGCAAAAAAGTTTCTTTTTCAATAAAAATGATAGTTCTACTATACTATATAATGTTAACAAATTATCAATTGTAGAATAATTAGGTCTGAATCCTGTTTGGTTTTCACATAACAAAATCATAAATGTCTGCATAATCAGTTAAACGCTTACATAAAATTGAAGTAAATAATTTACCCATACAACTTAACAATGTGATGGGTCTATAGTTTGCAGGATCTTTGTCATTACCTTTGTTTTTATAAATTGGTACAATATTTCCAAGTAACCATGCTTCTGGCAAAATACCAGTATTGAAAATTAAATTAAATAACTTACAATATAAAGGTAACATAATATCTATAGAAGAGACAATATATTCATTCAAAATTTCATCAACCCCTGAGCTTTTATTATTTTTTAAAAGTTCACAGACCTTAATATTTCATCCTCATTAATTGGATCATTTAAAAATAAATTACTTTCGTTATCATTTCCAAATGGAAAGTGATCATTGTTATCACTTTCTTGATTTGTATTTATATTTTTGAAATAATCATAAAAATCGTTTATATTGGCATTACACTTAAAATTATCCTTTTTGTTAATAATTTTCCAATATTCCTTTGGATTAGACTTACTAAGATTTCTTATTTTTCTCATTAGCTGAGTTCTATACTTATTCATACTTTGATCTAAAACAACTTTATACCTTTTTTCAGTGATACCCAACTCTTCTTTAAAAAATATAGATCCATACTTTTTATACAACCTCTTGGTTCTACAAAAAATGTTTACGAGCTTTTCTACAATCCTGGTTAAACCAGTCTTTTGAATTATGTTTACAATCAATCTTTCTTTTTTGTTGAAAAACACCAAAGGTTCTTTTTGCTGATTCTAACAAAATATCAGCAGATTTTTCAAAAATATTGTTAACAGTATCACTGTGCACATTATTTTCATCAGTTTGATTAATTCTATTTACTTTTTCAATATTAATGTTTTCACAGTACTCAGTTGATTTACAGGTTTCCCAAACTTTAATTCTTTCAGTAGTACTGGAAAAATCGTGATCAATAGTTAAACTATCATTTGCATTTTGTTTACTCGTTATTTCACATGACAAAGGTAAATGAATATCAGAATACAACGAAGAAAAATCTAAAATATTAAAATTATTTACGAGTTTCATGAATTCAGTCGTACATATACAATAGTCGACTACGCTTGACTTTGTGGTCGTAAAGTTACCTCCCTCTAGTCTACCATTTAAAATATACAGGTTATTTGATTTGCAAAAACTCAACAACTGATTGCCATAATTATTTTTCTTTGGATCTAACGATTTTCTTTTCAATGGGATTCCCATTAAATTAAGTTTATTAACATCAGAAAGTAAATCTAAATCTTGGTCTTCAAAATTGATTTCATGAGAAAATACTTCTACAGGTTCATGAAAATCATCACAATCTGCTACTCGTGAGTTAAAATCACCAAGTAAACATATTTTATTGTAATTACAATTAAAATCAAACAATTCTCTTTCAATTTCGTCAAAAGCATCGTTATTACTGTAGGGAGATCCCTCTGGAGGTATATGTACAACACCAAAAACACAATCATCATCAGCATGTAAAATCATGCGATCAACTTTAAACCAAAAAACATATTTACAATCTGTATATCTGTATCCCACTAGCCGATGACTGACTCATTGTGGTATAGAGTTGATGTATAACAGTAAATTACCCAGGTGTAGTAAATCCAGTTGTGCTATGCCTTTCCCACTAGCCGATGACTGACTCATTGTGGTATAGAGTTGATGTATAACAGTAAATTACCCAGGTGTATTAAATCCAGCTGTAGGCTTTTTTTTTTTACTAAATAGCACTCACTAGAATTCCTTAATATATTATTCTTGTTGTAAAAAAGTTTTCCTCCAATATCACAAAAATATGAACTTAAATTCTATTTTTTATGAACTTGGTCCCTGTATTATCCTCTTTTCAATGATATAAAAATCAATGTTTCCAAACATATAGACCAGTGTCCCTGGAGCTGATCTTCACAGTGTGTTCAGCTCGGCAGCCATATTGAATCTCCATGTTAATGTATTTTGTGTTACTTTGATAAGTATTTTGGGAGCTTAAAGCTTATTTAAGGGAGCGGTACTTATCCGCTAAATGCAGGGCCATATTAGGAGTTTTGTGTGTGGTGCAGGTTAGGTGTGGTTCTGGTGTTATATACATTGACCAAGGGGGGATGTGGGGACTGGTGTTGTGTTGAGTAGGAAGTAGACTTCCTTCTCTTGACTTTCTTTTTAATTATAAGATTAAAAACCATACCCCATACATATAATATCATAATCTGGCCTATATACTGCTAGATAGAGAGGTTTCCCGTTTGCCAAGACATCACCACAAGGGTGGTGCTTGGACAGAAAAATCCATGATGGGATCCCCTACATCTATGGTAACTATCTTACTGTAATGCCTCACTTTGCCTTAATCTAACCTACATAAAAAAAAAGCCATAACCATATTCTGTACAATTAAAATGCTAACCCTATTCTGGCCTATATATCAACCGGAAGGAGGGGAATTCCGGGTGTCAAGACATCTCCTTAAGGGGGATGCTTGAGCAAAAAGTCCATGTGGGATTTCCTCCACCGCTTATTCCTAAATTACTTGTTCTAGGAATATTACCTATTGTGATGTGAATAACACCAACCTAATTATATACACAGGAATGATATACCTAACTAAACTGTCCGTCGTCCAGTGGTTGGGACAATCCCTACACACAATGACTTGCGAATCCCTAACAGTGCCTAATTTACTTACAAAATTATTTACATGTGTATTTACAAGTAGAGAAAAAGGTTTTAGATGCAGTGCGGTGCGTTGAATGCGACGTCTAATCTATGTATTTAGTTTATAGATGTAGCAAATTAGGGTCCTGCCTGCGCCACTCACCACTATTTGGACAAGCCAGCTGCTAACCGTGAGGTCGTGCCGCTTTTCAAATGGTTATAGGCAGGGTTGGAGTACCACCAACACTTTGAGTGATCATATAAAAAAATTGTAAATTTTATTTTATAAGTTATGGTGCATCGTATTTGCACATTAAATAAATAACATATTCATATAAAGAAAAAGTATAAAATAATAAATCTCTGCGACATGTCACCAGCTAGAAGGGGGTTCTGATCGGGGTTTAGTCTTAGTGACATGTCTTGGTTAAGTAAGCTAAGAGATATTGAAATTAATACTGAAATCATTAAAGTACGCTTCCTAGATACCGAAGATAGGATAGAAGAGTGATTAAAACAAATATAACCCTCTGGTGATTGTGATTAGGCGTGACTGTGTTTGATTTTAATGCCTTGCCTGCGCCACCCTCCACTATTTGGACAAGCCAGCTGCTAACCGTGAGGTCGTATCGCTTTTCAAATGGTTATAGGCAGGGTTGGAGTACCACCAACACTTTGTTTACTAAATAGATAACCGTCAGTTGTAATATAGATGATATGAATCTTCATAATACATCTCTAGGACATGCATCAAGGCTAGTTGAAGCGGTTCTGACCTGTCTAGTCGTAGAAACATGTCCTGCAATGAGATTAAATTAATAAGTTAAAACAATATTGACAGCAGAAGCGGAAAACAAGGTAACATATAATTTTTAA
Source organism: Atrina japonica (assembly GCA_030159075.1). Classification (NCBI taxonomy): domain Eukaryota; kingdom Metazoa; phylum Mollusca; class Bivalvia; order Pterioida; family Pinnidae; genus Atrina; species Atrina japonica. Next base: position 101,928 of record BROG01001193.1, read on the forward strand.
CACACTGTATAAGTAATAAATTAATAAAAGTTTAAAGAATATGAATAAGCAAAATATACCAATATTCTTTTAAGAATACTAATATCTTTACTGAGAAATAACTACATTATTAAAAGCACTGGTTTAAATCCTAATATGTGTGTGTGAGTGAGTGTGTGTGCTTGCTCTTGTTTAGTAGCGTCAGGGATCAGCTGTGCCGTCGATAAACATATGGATGTTTTCGATGACGTCCGGTTGAATTTGACTGCTCCAAAAAAAAAAACAAAAAACCGTGGATGTACTAATGACTGCAGGATGAATGCAAAGTGAGTGCGATGATCGCGGATGAGTGCATAATTTAAATTTCATCTAGATAACCAGTGTTGATTATAAAGATTCGGAGTCCTTCAAATGCGGAAATTAATAAGCATTTTGGTGGATCTAAGATTTCCCCAATATGAAGTGTATCTTATCGTAGACTATGATAATGTGTGTGTAATTCCCCTCGGTGGAGATTGTGAGTGGGACATTCCATAAGGTGGCCTGTGGCCACAGGAACACTTGTGTCCCTGTTTGTAAATGCACTGACCTAGCTCACCATTTAGTAAGGCCTAGTTTTAATCTAGTGAAAACCTTATCCCAGTGGACATTATTTGAATATCGCGTTGGTATGAGATTGGGATTAGGTTTTAGCTGCTAAATGAACAAATTAGTGTTGCAATTTTTTTCAATCTGTACGATGTAGTAGTGGTTCATAATATATGAAATTATTTTGATGCGGTACACATACTGTAACTAATTACACACAATTAACACATAATTATAGAGGGCGAAGCCCTCATATATACGAGAGAAGCTCGCATTTTTTATTCCTACTACATCCGGGGACCCGTACTACTAACGGTAAAAATATTGCTCACGTCGGGAATTTGCGCGTGACATGTACGATGTCGGACATGCAAAGTCATTACTTAAAAGCGTATTGCAAACGAAGTAATAAACTACCACACTAAGAAATATATACAGCATAAAACATGTTTGCGCATTTAAATACCACATATTCTATTTAAGTTTTAGCACCAAGTAAACAGTCAGCCACTCAATATTTTATTCAAAACAATGAGTGAATGACGGGAACATTTACGTGATAAAAATACTGATTAATCCCTTTGGTGATTCTGTCGAGTTGCCGGGCAACACGACGGAATCCCCAAAGGGATTAACTGAAAATGTTTCATTCTCAAAAGTTAAGAATTTACTCATCTGAGTGAAAACTCGCGGACCGTAAAACGACTTGAGAATTTTCTCAACTAAGACATGATTGTCAAGAGGCAGTGTAAATCTCGTACAAGACGTATGTCCCAATTTATGTTACGATTCATTTAACTTCGATATTTGAACATCATTCTTACCATAATCTAAGATTTATTGTTAAAAAAACCAACCAAGAGGGAAAAAACGCGTTAAAAAGCAAGTAAGCAGCACGTTTTTGGCATAAAATGGGAATAGATATATAATTTTAAAACATTTAAAAAGTCTTGTAAAATGTCAATACATGACCGAAGTCAGTAAACAATACATACAATACATATTATGTATATAATAAACGATATTCAAGATACAAGTAAATTAGAATAAGTTCATAAGATAAGATAAGATAGATGTTTCGGAACATACACCAGGGCACATACGCCGGACTAAATTTACACCTTCTCTATTGTTAATGTAAACAAACGTCGTATGGCCAATACAAGCCAACAGAGAAAGAAGTGTTGATTTCCTAAACCTATTTCACTCAAATAACACGTCGTTTTCGAAAGCCAAATGATTAACCATGTCCAGAAATACTCTAAGGCGCAGCCATTTTCGCTGTTAAGATTTACTTAAGTCAGCTACATGCCATACTTAATTATTTGATCACTTTAGAAAGAAATTTGTCTAATTGTCGTTTTATTTTCTGAAGGAGTTAGCCGGTCGGCGTTTATAGGAATCTGCAACCGAAAGGGGCAGTCGAACCCGTGTTTGTTTATATTTGTGACTCACCCGTGTGTGCTTGTGTAGTTCACGCTAGGGTGAAACGTTACATATATATATTTGTTTACTGCATTTATCCAGTATCTTCCTTTGAATTTCAAGTAGGCTCCTAGAACAAATATTAAATGCTATTAAACGTTTTATTTTTAATGTAATTGTTAATTTTAAATTTCTGTTACCATTTATTCTTGTTATTTGGGATTTATTATTAGATCATCTTAGGTAAGCTCCTTTAGGGGTCTCTTAACTGCTTCAGTTTGATAGTGATTTGATATGGTCACGGATCTCTTGCCACAGATAAATGGATATAAAAAGTTTCAGGGAGAAAAATTGGGACAGCGTTTGTGTTTGAATGTTTTCAAACGACGTGATTTAAACCGTGCAATTAAATGGTTAAAAAAATCAGATAGTTTAAAGCGATATAGACTCTTACATTGTTCTTGTCCATATAAATATATAAATTTTATTTTATTGACATAGTTTCGGCCTCCTGAATCTGAAACATTATTGGATGTGGCGTAAAACACTTCAGAATTCAAAATCTACCCAAATAATTGTCAAGCTTGACAAAAACATTTAAAGATCTACATGTATATCATAACATAATGATTTTTCTTTCTCTTGTAGATTAACTAGCATAGGAGACCAGACATTTCTTCATTTCGTTTGAGAGGAAAAGAACAAGAAGGAAAATGTTGCCACAAGAATCCAAGATATGTGTAATCTATCTGACTTTGATGCTCCTAACTTTAATTCCTTATTTCTCTTATCGGGGCGTCGATCCAAATTTTTCCATGAAGCCCAAATTTGAAGGTAAGATTCTGACTGCTTTTTCTGTTCATCATTATTTGGGTGTGAGATCATGGGAGTTTCTCACCTTTATATTCAGTTTGGGTTTGATCCCGGCTGGAATTTTAGTTGATTTTGTGATAAAGTTTTCAAGTTTAAAATTTCTGGTGGTTGGTGGTCTCTAATGAATGTACCCAGGTTCTCAACTTTAAACATTAACTCAGCATCCCTATAGGCAGATTTGGACTCTCCCATTTAAAAAAAAAATGTAGATCGAAGTCAATAATTATGATTCAGGAGTGTACCATTAATAATCCAGATTTCACAATTTTACAGGCAAAATTGACTTGGTCACCCCTAAAGTACGACAAAAGACTATACTATTTATTAATTTGGGCAAGTTTAAATATGACCAGCGATATATAAAGCTAACAGGGACTGGTAACTCGCGCTTCTTCCAGTTGTGAG
>BROG01001194.1:0-105041 GCA_030159075.1 Atrina japonica
ACCTTGTAACATAAATAAACCGTGCTGCTACAAAGGACAATACGAAAAAATTGACCCACTTTACCAATTTTGAATCGGGCCCTAATACAAAGGGGATACAGGAAACATGGGAACGATTTACCAATATCATACAAGATGCAATAATAGAACACATATCAGTGCGTAAATCGACCACCCAAAATTTGACACCCCTTGGATGGATCTCGAAGCCTTAGAAGCTGTAAAGAAAAAAAAAAGACAACTGTGGAGAAGGTATAAATACATCCGCAACCCAGATAGTAGACGTAAATACATAGAGGCTGAATATATCGCAAACATCAAAATCAGGGCCTGGCACCATAAAATTGAAGTCTAAATATTTTACCCAACTTTGGCTTATCCTGAATTTGATTGGCGGAGCTGAGAGAATATTCTCAGACTTGAGTAAATTCTCGAATTTTATGGTGCCGGACCCAGGAATGCTATATATAACTACGAGAAATCAATTGCAGAAAAATAAAAAACAGATCAAAATATATTCTGGAAATAGGTCCAATCAAAACCAAAAGTCAAGGATAATATACAATGGAAAATGGAAACATACTCACAGAAAATACAGAGACGGTGGAAACACTTAACAATTGTTTTACAAGTGTATTTACAGTTGACAACAACATACCATTTTTTGAAAGCAGAACTGACACCTACTTGACAACATTATATTCAATGAAAATGACATACTCATACTTTTAAAAAAGCTAGAAGAATATGAATCACAAGTACCGGACAACATACATACCCATTATTTAGACAATTGGCTGAGCATTTAACAAAACCATTAAAATTATTTTTGAAAAATCATTGTTGGAGGGGAACATACCAAGTACAATGTATATGGAAAATAGCAAATATTACCCCACTTCACAAGAGAGGACCCAAACATGACACTTCAAACTAAAAACCTAACAGTTTAATAAGTATTGTACAACACAGTTTAATGACACACATGGAAGAGAATAAACTTCTCATAAAGAACAACAGATTTAGAAAGAAACATCCATGTATCACACAGTTAATTGAATATACAAAATCTCAGATACCAAAGTATAAATCTTTAGGATGTGCAGGATACAGGTACAAATCTAGTAAAACATTTACAAACACGGACCTCTGGAATATGTCTTCAAGTCTTCCCGTACGTCTTTCCATTCAACTTCTTCGATCTTCTGAGTGTTCGGGAAAAGCACACGACTGAGACAAAACAATAATCTATCACTCGATTCCGAGTACGCAATGAAGTCGAAGGCATTGGGTAGCTCTATTGTACAATGTTGATTGATTAAACCGCTACGTTTTCTCTTCTCCCTATACGTTCACGGCGGGAAGTTGAAATTCGCCCTAGGCATTCTATTTTTTATCTACGAAAATTTAAGTTTATCAGAAAGCATGATTATTTGAATCCTTCAAATATATAGCGATGTCAGTGGATGAACCTCGGCATAATAAAGTTGAGTCCCTGTTGATTGAATTACTGCATACTAGCGGATCATCATCAGTAACTGACGTTGTAGCAGTTTGGTTGCTGGTTGAGGAATCATGGCGTTTATTCGTGAAACGAGCGGTTTGGTTGCTAGATGAAGAATCACGGCGTTTATTCGGTAAAGCGTTGGTTTCTACTGCATACTGGCGGATCATCATCAGTAACTGACGTTGTAGCAGTTTGGATACTGGTTGAAGAATCATGGCTTTCATTCGCTGAAGCGTTGGTTTCTGGGCAATTGTGGATTACTGATTGTTGGCGACTGTTCTGCTGACATCGTTCCATCTGACGGTTCATGAAACAAGGAAAAGGAGAATTCCATTTGGTTTTCAGTTCTGTCAATTTGCCTGTGTTATGTGTTCTCTGCGTGAGAGTACCGCATTAAGAGTTACCTAAAGAAACTTCAGCATTCTGTCTCTAATACCCAATCTGCCCTTCCATCTCATGAATGAGCATGTATCCACCATATTAGCCTCGGTTACGATACAGTCACGTCCCTAGTTCCAAGACATGATTCACATCAACTAATGTTTTATCCGAACACAGATATAGCAAAGAAACACAGCAACACTGACTTTCGCAATCCAAAATTCTTCCCTGATGTGTGGTTCTTTACACATCTACCTATAATATAAGTATTCATTTACCATTCACATCAAGCTTAAAAGAACTAGACGTAGAATATGAACACACACGCACACACACACACATACACACACACACTTTATTTCTATCTTTTATGGGGGAGGGGGCGTGCAAATATTTTGTAAAAATGCCGTCGTATAGGAACAATATCCATACAGTCATTAAATATGACCAGTGTCATAAACTCTTACCCACATAGATTACATTTCAACGTACAGTAAATTTTAAATAAACGCGATTTGCTAAATTTTATTCATTATCCTTCTTGGAAATGAAACCGGGTGTTTACAAACAACGTTTTTTGTGCGCAAGTCAACGGAGGAGTCAATTCACGTGTAGGGGTGTTTCTCCGGTATTTTCAATCCAGTGTCTGTGGTGACTTACCAGTGATGAGATGTATACATCTTGATAAAAAAGTCCAATGAAAATCAACGATAACAATGGCTGCTGTCAAAACCACTATTCGAGGTCAGAAAATCATAAAGGGTTTGATAAATTATTTGATAGTTTCTTTGATGTAAAATATTTAAAATATCACTTTACAGGTTTGCCGGGACACACAGTAGTTGTTAGGTCCCATTACCTTACAGAGTACACGGGTGGGAGAGATAGGTCTGTAGTTACTGGCAAGGCTTCTACAACTCGGTGGTTATTTACCAGTCTCCAAGGATCTTGTGAAAGTGACCTGAAAATTATCTTGTTCCACATCTCTGATGTGCATGGGCTTTATCGTATCTATCTCTGCTATCTTGTTGTACTGAGGAGCTTTACAAAGTTTACAGATACCGTCAGAGCCGATGGTAAACAAGACGGGACTGAACATTCACTGGCGTTAAAGGGACAGTTTTGTTTGCTTATCTTACCCAAGTTGACGGGTTCATGTATGATCTTTTGACAGCTCTGCTTCAATGGTAGTCATTTAAGGATAACACTGACTATATTGGTTGTACAATATAACTGCCATCTTGGTGGAATCTGATGTCTTACCGTTGCCTGGACTAGAGCGGTTGTACATTGTCATGTTGTAAGTTTGAATTTACTGGGTAGGTGTAAATACAAAATTTACAACATGGCAATACTCTGAAAGCCTTTCTTTGAGTGTTTTGGCAATGTGAATAGCTTCTTTATGACATATTTGGTATACTCTGGTAGTCTTTGGGTGTTTCAGCAATGTAAATAGCTTCTTTTGGGGAGGATTGCTTTGGGTTTCGTTACCTCGTTATAATCCATTTTCTTGACTTTGTACACTCAAATGAAAATTTGTAAGTACACAGTAAATGAGTTGATTTACTGGTAAGTGTAAAGATTTCATACCGATGATGCGTATTCATTTCTGGGTGCATGTTCCGAGGAAGAAAACCAACATATCTAGTGGCTTCATTTGTCGTATACTAAATGTAGTCCGTCCAGAACAGGTCATTGCTGGTGTAGTCACCAAGGTATTTACTGGAGGGGACTCTCTCCAGAATGTAACTATGGAGATTATACCGTGTGTGGATTGGCGCTCTCTTCTTGGAAATGTGCATCGTCGTACATTTCTCGGATGGAATTACATCCGCCAGTTTTACTTCCATTACAGTAAATGACAGAATCATCTTTAAAGAGTCAAACTGGAGAATTAACTAGTGCTACCTCTGGGAGGTCAGGAATAGTAAACCTCTGCCTCAGCAGGCCACTCGCCAAATTCATCTGTTTTCGGCCTTGAAGAAAATTTCTGATCCATGTTAGGATGTTGTCACGACATTCAATGGGGGACTTTATCGAAGAACTTGGAAAAGTCTAAGAGAATGGCGTTGATCTATTTCCTTCTGATAGACTCCTGGCTGACTCGTGTATGTTATATATAAGCTGAGACTCACAATATCTCTTACTCCGGAGGTGGTATTGTAACTCGGTCTGGACGGAATGCTGTGGGTAATGACGTTACTGTGGAGGGTGTGTTCCATCACCTTCGGGCATATAGATGTGATAGATATTTAAGGATTAACATTCACTTTTCAGTTATTATTATTATTTTAATAATCAATATTAAGGCAGAATATTTTTTGTATTGCACAAAACCTATCTCAATGATGGGTACTATCGGAACCGTTTTCCAGTCCTCTGGAACCTCCTATCTCTCCGGTGTGATAATTCTTTAAGGCGTCTAGTAAGGACAAAGTCTGGTCCGGTAACATTTAAGAGACAAACGGTTCGGGAGGAGTTCACTGCAACGTTGTGTTGATTAATACCACTGAACTTTTTTGGGGCTGCCCTCTGTCAGATATTGCACTCGCAATATTCTCACTGAAGACTGACTTAAATCGTGTTGAGAGTGTCCGCCTCGATCTGCGAATTGACGTGCATGGTAGCCTACCATCCGCATGGCTTTACATCCACGTCCCCACCTCTTAACCATATATATATATATGTGATCTTGGAGAGACACATATTGTGGTGTATTTGGAACATGGTCCCATCCGTAAGATAAATGTTTTTCTTATAATTTATAAACCATTAACATTGCCACCCTCAAATCAGATACATGTATATTCTTGATCATTATGGGAAGATACATTCAATGGTGTATATGGTGGTCCTGTCCCATCCCCTGAAATATATATATTCAGTACGTATAATTTGAAAACCAATCATATCGCACCCCTTAAATATAGAAATCAAATCCAAATATTATCTCTCAAAATCTTTTTTATCTATTTTGAAAATTGACAGAAATTCTAAAATTAGATAATGCTCTTTACTGACATTTCTATTTATTTGTGAGTTATAACCTTTTCCAGGATATTAAGCTACACATGTCATGTTGAAATAAATGTGGATTAACTAACTACTTAAAAATTAAAACATAAAACCTTAGACAATGGAACCGATCTTTTCAGATAGTTTGCTAAAATTAGTAGGACATGGGACAATGATCCTGTTCATTTTGACGGATAACAATTCCGAATTATAGAAGATTTTGATAAGTATCAAAGCTCGTTCCTGTTTGGGAATTTTTATTTATAATGTTTAATAAACTCGGACCAACAGAGACACACACTGACACCACACACACACACACACATTCACACACGCGGATAAACTTATATACAACAGCAGTTGGACTAATAAATAATCGTAAGCAGAATTTTTTACCTTGTTCAATAACGGGTGCATCTACCAAATAAGGAGTATACTACTCGGCGGGAGTCTACCGCAAATCGTTTCTTAAGGGAAGGCATACTCAGTGATGCAAACAAGGGTAATGCCCCATCCCCTGAATTGTGTAGTTTTTACTTATAGCTTTAAACTCGTTCAAAGTCCCGTCCTAAACTTATATAAACCTTTCCCGGAACTCCAAAAGATGTGCCCGGTCACCCTTCAAATATTAGTGTGTACTAAGGTTTTTGCAGAGCAGACAACCATGCTAACGCGATTTAGCCTTAGCATTATTTCACTCCGAATATGCAGTAAACGTGAGCAAACTGAGCTGATAAACAGATCAAGAAAATTTAGCTGTGACAGTAAAGCGATTGTCAAAAAGAATTGGTCACAAATATACCACGAAAAGAAGCAAAAATTGGCAGGTTTGTAGACCAACAGTTTTTGAATGTCAGTGAACCATCGGAACCATATTGTCTTTTGATTTTTCATAACGATTGTAAGAAAAATTCCGAAAAATAAAAGTGTGTTTACATGCGATCGGAACGTGGTTCGTTCAATGTAGAACGCTTCTTGCCATGTTATCATGTAATCATACTATTGATATCTGCTAATTGGTGTTGTATTAAATCATTTTATAAGGGTTTGTACCCCACTGTCCACGTTGCTCACTTCGGAAATAGTAAAATCGTCTACAGTTCTTCTATCAATAATTATTTATAGCATTCAAGTATTCTACTGAGACTGTTTTTGTAATCGATAGAAAGGGAATACCGTCATATTATAACCTTTCACCCTAGCGTGAACTACACATGTAGACACGTGTGAATTACAAATATTAACAACACAGGTCTGACTGCCCCTTTCGGTTGCAGTTTCCAGTGGTCGGCTAGCTCTTACAGAGTAAAATAAAAAAATCAAATTTACCTTAGACACTAGTATAGTTATTAACTAAATAAATAAGGAAAATAAGAAGAGACAGCAAAAATTTACGTAACAAATAAAAACCACCTTTACAGGTCTAAACTACCTTCCTGCTGGCTTAGACCCAGGGACACGGAGTATACAATAGACCCTTTCATGATAACTGCAGTCCTGTAACTTTGAGGGAATAAATGATACAGATACCCGCAAAATTATAAATGTCATTATAGTAACTGACTGTTTCTTGATGTCATTTTCTGGGAATCTGTATCATTTATTCCCTCAAATTACTGGACCGCAGTTATTTTGAAAGGGTCTATGAGTAAAAAATCCGGCCACACACCGGAGTACGTTTTATTGGCCACTATTTTTACCAAATAAAACAACCACAAAAGTAACCAAATAATTTATTCATTTCATTCTTCCTACAACTGAAGTCTGAAAATGAACAGTTACTTAACCCAAACTATTTCACATGTATCTTGTGCACCATTTTAAGCAAGACATACGGCATTTTTACAAAGTTTAACTTTATAGAGTTATACTTAAATCAATAAAAACATTAAGACATACTCAAAATACACGAAGATACACACAACTAGTGTCCAAAATAACATTTAATTATGATGACAGGGGATGATGGCAACAAAATGAATTAGGATGAAAATGGATAGAAAAATCAAAAGTTCACCTTATGTTCATTTCTCTGTTGCTCAAGGTCACCTATCAAGTTTATAGTTTTCAGCCAGATTGGCCCATTCGAGTTTGTATTTTTGATAGAAATCGGAATATTAATTTTTGAAGCGTTTTTGAGGTCATTTCAGCCTTTGTCATTTTCATTGGTTTTGGCATTATTTCCTCAGTAATCTCCCCTTGCACTTTTTTGATGCATTCATTTAATGTGTTATATGTGTAATTAGATGAAGAAATGTTTTTGTGCAAGAATTTTGCAGAAATTTAATTTCTAGAATTTTTTATGAATTTTTTAAGACTGCAAAAGAGGGGGAAGAGGTGCATTTTTCACACTCTCAGCTTTTGTTTCAAAACTACTGAAGGAATTTTGATGAAACTGTACAGAATGTAATTGCTCAAGGTCCTTTACCAAGTTTGTAGTTTTCAGCCAGACTGGCCAAGGGGTAAATCCAGGGCGGGGCAGAATAGGTCCTAAAAGGTACCCTCATAAAAATCTTCTCCAGAAGCACTACATGTACATGGATTGAAAAATGGATTGTTTCTGTGTGATCTACATGGATGTATGATTCAAGTTTGTGTTTTTCATAGAAATAGGAATATTATTTTTGAAGCGTTTTTCATTTTCATTCATTTTTGCATGATTTCCTCAATTATCTCCCCTTGCATTCACAATGATGCATTAAAGTGTTTTACTTGTATATAGTTGAAGAAATGTTTTTTGTGCAAGGATTTTGGGGAAATTTGATTTCTAGAATTTTTGATGAAATATTTACCGTACGTTTCTTGGCCAGATCAGCCTACATGTACATATTCTTCTTGATCTTCTTTCCACGTTTGTAGATTGAGGCCCTCTTGGGCCTCTTGTTTCTTTTCTACATTCACACATTCCGGCAGTGCAAAAAGAGTATCATTTTCGCAATCCCAAGAAGTCTCTTGAAAGGAATTTTCTGAGTTCTGACTTTGTTTCCCAGCATTTTCAATTATTTGTAACCCAGTTAAACTATCAATCTGCATGTTCCATGTTAATGTAGGTGACTTGTAATCACTTGACTCGAGAATGTTCGGTTTAACATTTGTAATTGACAAACTTAAGGCATTGGCATCAATCACTGGCTCAGCATTGGGTTATTCTGATAGGAAAGAAACAACAAGTGGATGTGGAGACTTAATTGAATCCACTGGTTTAGATAATAATACAAGAGGTGGCACTTGATTTTCATATGGTAATTTTTCCAAATACGTTGATTTTTCCATGTGTGATGGCTCTGGTTTGTCATAAGCTACTGATGGTGTATATGCATTCATAGTTATCGCATTGGGGTTATATGGGTAGATTCCACAATCTTTAAATCCAGCAGTAATATTACTAACAGCCTCATCCCATGCAGTTTGAATAAGACTTGGCTAGGTCCACTAGCCGACTAGACTTCAACATTATTTGGGTTCAGAGTCATAAAATGTCTGAAAGCCTGGTTGTAGCAATTAGACTGTAACCAGTGCGTGCAGTGAGATGGCAAAGCAAGAATATGTATTTGGTTTCTTTTGCCTCTTCTAGAAGCTTAATAACTTCATGGGATGAGTGACTATCCAGAATTAATAATTGTGGAAGCTCGTCTCCACAATGCTTTAAGAAAACACCTTTAAACCAGGTGGTTTCCAGTTTGTCCTCCATCCAAGCTCTTTCCTGCCAGATCCATAAAGCTCCACCTGGTCCCTCTGCTGTAGTCTAGGCATTCAAAGATTTGTGTTTTGCTCTTTATGATAATGAGTGATGGCATCCTGCCTCTGTTTGCATTTACTGTATCCACTATGATGATACTTTCCCTAGAATTACTGGTTCCCCTTTTTGGTGATCACGTTTATTGGTTTGTGTCTTATTTGAACATCCTTTTTGTCCATGTTTCATATAAGATGGGACTTTTGCTTCAAACCTAGGTCATCCAGTACTTTTCAAAGATCCAGAAAGTAGTTGTTCACTATGACTGGATTCATCAATTAACATCTCTATGTACTAAGTTTTTCAGGTATTCTAACAAAAAGTTCTGGGTGTCTCTTTCCAAAACCATAGTACCAGTCTTTTCCAGGTAGTTCATTTTTAAAATTTGTTTTAATCTTCATGTTTTTACACAGTCTTGCTGTCTTAACAAGTAAATTTCTCTTGCCTATTCCAAATTCTTTATCAGCTGCTGTCATGACTTTCTTTGCTAGTTTTTTTCTCCACATCAACAGGAATTATGGGTGGTTTCCAGTCACAGATTTGTGTGCAACTTTACCAGTAACATGGTCATATAAAGTGGACTTGCTTATATGTTTTGAATTTCTTTGAGCTACTGTCGGTGACATTTCTTTATCTTTAACACATTGTACTGCCTTTTGCACGATTTCTTTATTATATATATTTTTACATCCAATTAGGATTTAAAGAGTTGAGGCCTACATAACATGGGCACAATATTGTCAATCCTTAATCAGGCTTATATTACACAGGCACAATCAAATCTACAGTGTAGTCTTTCCTTCTTTGTTGTAGTTCACTCCTTCTTTTTCTTCTTCTTCCTGTACTCTGCATACTGTCAATATGAGACATCTGAAACTGGGAAGATTTGACAAATCAGTGGCAGTCACATCTCTGAGCCTTTTTTTTCAACTGATAAAAAAATGAACATAATTTTACATGTACTGACTGTGAAGATATTTTTAATCTCTCCAAGCAGCGATATAGATATAAAGGCTTTATATATTGCTGATCCAAGTATAGATCTATAGCTTTGAAAATCATTTTTGATTGTACAATTTCTATCACTAAACATGTATTTTGTTTTTTAAATCCTACCATCATGTATACCATCTTGTATCCCTGACTTTTTAGCCCACCATCAACAGATGGTGGGCTATTCATATGGCCCTACATCCGTGTTCTGTCCATCTTAAACAATTCTTGTTACCACTATTTCTCAGAAAGGACTGAAGGGATCTCCTTGAAATTTGAGGTCTAGTTGTGCATATTACATTTTTAGAGAGATCGGAATCCAACATGGCCGACTGGCAGCCATCTTAGATTTTGACCAAAGGTAGTTTGTTACCGCTATTTCTCAGAAAGTACTGAAGGGTTCTCCTTGAAATTTGACATGAATGTTCCCCTTGTGGTCTAGTTGTGCATATTACATTTTCAGAGAGATTGGAATCCAACATGGCTGACAGGCAGCCATCTTTGATTTTGACTATAGGAAGTTTGTTACCGCTACCATTCAGAAAAATACTGAAGGGATCTCCTTGAAATTTGACATGAATATTCCCCATGAAGTCTAGTTGTGCATAGCACATTTTCAAAGAGATCAGAATCCAACATGGCCGACAGGCGGCCATCTTCGATTTTGACCAAAGGAAGTTTGTTACTGCTACTTCTAAGAAAGGACTGAAGGGATCTCCTTGAAATTTGACATTGGAACCCAACATGGCTGACAGGCAACCATCTTGGATTTTGACCAAAGGATGTTTGTTACTGCTATTTTTCAGAAAGGACTGATGGGATCTCATTGAAATTTGACATCAAGGTTCACCTTAAGATCTAGTTGTGCATATTGCATTTTCAGAGAGAATGGAATCCAACATGGCTGACAGATGGCCATCTTGGATTTTGGCATTGGAAGTATGTATTTCTCAGAATGTACTGATGGAATATTTTTGAAATTGATTATGGAGGTCCCCCCCCCCGGGTCTAAATGTGCATATTACATTTACAGAGAGATCATAATCCAAGATGGACACCTGTCAGCCATGTTGAAATCCATTCTCTCTTAAAATGTAACATGTTCAAGTTCAGTTTCGTGATAATCTTGTGAAAAAGGTATTTCACAGAAATATGGATTTAAGTTCAAATTCAATGTTGAGACACAAAATAAGAGGAAAGAAGAGAAAAGAACAGTCTGTCATAGATCAGACATAGAACATCTCATGGTGGATGCCAAGATCCCTCTGGGATCACTTGTTTTTAGTGTTTTCTAAATCAGAATAATTACAATACCTCTACACTAACCTTTTACTTTTTCATTGACTCACAGTGTTTTCTTAAACATAATAATTACAATACCTCTACCCTTTAGATGTTGCTGTCTCTATGTATACACTAACATAGACCACAAAATAACATGGGAGCTATCACTCAAGTTATGTGGAGTTACGACAATTACAAATTATGTAACCTCCTTTTCGTTCTTGATTAATATATTTGTCACTTCATTTTTTATTCAAAATACTGCACTTGTTGAGTAAAATTAATATTTGTTGGAAGTAACTGACAAAATTTGGGGGCTGAGCATTTCTTTGGATATATGTTTACAATTGACATTGTTATGCAAATGTTTGATTTCCGTCCATCATATTTCAAATTTACCTGTTGTTTTTATTTCTTTTTTCATACAAATCTTAAATAATTTCCACATGTATTTACACATTTGACATTATATGTAATAAGTAGAAAGAAAATACAATATATCGTAATTAATCAATAGAATCACATATATTTTGTGGGTCTTCATAATTGTTATTGTAACCTGTTAGTTATGGTCATTCTTTTTACCATAAGCTCTACATGGGTTACAACAATTTGTTATTTTGTGGCCTGCTAACCATTGACTCTTTCAGTCTTTTCTGAAACAACAATTACATCTCTTCACTAATCATTGACTTTTTCAATTTGATGTGTTCTATGAATTGAAAACAATGTTTGTCAACTTACTGCTTTACCAGCTGATTAAAAGATATGTACATGTATGTGATATAATACATTCCCCAATTGCAATACAATATTTAGCCTTAATGAGGTCTACCAAGGTAAAGTCACACAGTCAGTCAATAACCAAAACAATACTGCCCATTTTACAAAAATATGTGTGTACAGATCAAACATAACTCCATGCATTATTGTAGCTTTGATATTTTTGTGTCAAAATCTTGCCTGTCAGTGTCATGGGGACTCACCCCTGTTATTATTTAATTTAGACTCGTGTTTGTAAACATGTGCGAATTCATCTTGGTAGAACTATATACACATGTAAAGAAACATGTCAAGCATTCAAAGAATTCCTCATCTTTTTTTTTATTAAACCATATTTTCCAGAATTAAAAGAACCTCTCCGTGTCAACCAGCATGCAGTTTTTGCTAACAATGAGACCTCTCTAAAAGACATTGACATATATGGATTTGATTATGACTATACATTGGCTTCATACAGACCTGAATTGCACAGTCTTATATACAAACTGGGAAGAGAAGCACTCGTGAAGAAGCACAGGGTAATGTTCAGGAATTTTTATCTAGATGCAGTTGTTCTTCTGAGCCTACAGTTAAAAAAAATAAATGATTGTTTGATGTGTCCTAACCAAACCATTTCTTAAAAAGTCAATTACTATACAGTAAAACCTGCTTTAGAGACCACCTGGTCATAAAGATCAATTTTTGCTGTCCCCAATAATACCATTTATGTACAAATCAATCTCTATATAAAGACCACCTCCCTATATAAAGATCAGTTTTCTTGTGTCCCCAAGGAGGTTGTTATATACAAGTTTCACTGTAATCAATTTTGCCCACTTATTTTTTTCCTTGAATTTAAGAAAATGTGAATATCATACAGATCTACACAATGTGTCATATTTTGTATGAATTTTCAAAAACTTGTTGAATTGCATATACAATGTGACCTAGCTGGCTAAGTATGTATTGTACCTGCTTTCGTCTTAATTTTTTAGGAAGAATGGAACACAGAGCAGAATCTATATATGTATATGTACATGTAGAACTGACAGTGTTACATATCTAGCCATCTAGAAGGTTATGTTAAAATGAAGCATATTTTTTTTATTTATTACATATGATTTGCTTGAAAATACTTCTTAGTCACATTTATGTCCATTTGTGTAAACCAGGAAATTCGAATTATCTTGCCTTAGAAACAAACAGGTATTAGAAAAATCTTGTCTCTGCGACAGAAAATTGCTGATATAAAAATAATTTTGTCTCAGAAAGTAAAATAAAAAATTAGAATTATCTTTTCTCTTAGATGTGTTCAAATGAGACAATAAAATCCTACATGTAGGTCCTGTGTTGCAGTAGCTGTTGGCACATTAAAGAACCCTTACTGCTCAATGGCCATAACTGTCATAAGTGCCATATGAGTGAAAGATTCTTGAGTGGGATGTTAAACAACAATACAACAACAACAACAACAACGACAATCTCTTAGATGTGACAGTTACCAGTGTTGGAATTATGGTGTCTAAGAGACATGTTTTAGAATTATTTTGTCTCAGAGACAGAAACTGAGAAAGTTACAGATATTGGAATTATCTTTTCCCTGAGACAAGGCAGTTTTCGCTATTGGAATTATGCTGTCTTAGTTATAGATATTAGAAGTATTTTGTCTCTGAGACAGAAACTGAGAAAATTACAGGTGTTTGAATTATCTTAGAGACAAATTAAAGATTCTTTTAATAGATCATGTCCCAATCAATGATCTTTTTCTGCATTGTTCTTCAGAAATTCACAATATTTAAGTTTTCATAATAGTATAACTCAGAACCTCATGTACACAATTTAACTAGAATAATAAATTGTCCATATATAAACAGTATCCCAGAGACATTTTAAAGTTGGAGTACAGGGAAGAATTTGCTGTAAGAGGCTGCCATTATGATGTCAGAAAGGTATATATTTAAATAACAAGTAATATTATTTTCATTATGTATCTGTAATTTTTCATAAACTAAAACGTTAATGAACTCATTAAGGTTTATTATAGTTTGGTTTATATTATATTGTCTGATTCACATAACTTTGTGGTGTTGAGCAACCATTTGATTATCATATGGTCTGTTCTATTTATAGATTGGTTATGACAGGTTTGACAGAAAAGTATATGGATTTTACTGTAGTTCATGTAACTTTAGTAGAGGTGAAACTCTAGAAATCATTATTACAATGTTATGACTTCTATGATGTATTTGATCAATATTTAAACATTAAATTTATTCTACATGTGTCACATATGTATTCCTTACTTTACCTTAAATTACACTAAGCATTTCTCATTTCCCAGAAATGTATAGATATATTCTGATTTTGTGTACTTCTCCTATAAGTATGTATGTAGACACTTAAACATAAAAAAATGAATGATAAGTTCACACAAAAATTAAATCTTGGGTTTGCTACATATACGTGACAATCTCATTAATTTGTAGAAAAGTATCTTTAACAAGTATTCTCAATAAGTTTAAGAGTAGGAAGTGAATTTGATGATAGTAGGAGGCTTCAATGCTATAGGCATTACTGGAACCCCATAGACATCTGAAGACTAGGGGAGTCTAGGGGGCATGCCCCTCTCTCTCAATGTGAATGGAAATTTTGATTTTTGGATGCTCTCAGATGCTATTTCCTGCATTCAGGATTGAAAATAAGACAGCTAGAAATTCAAAATTTAATGTCCAAATAACATAAAACAAATTTCAGAAGAGGTGTTTTAGATATAAAATTTAATTCCAAAAAAGAGTCAACTTAATTCTTTAAAAAATGTCACTATATTTTATTTTACAGTTACTTGTAAATAAATTAATGAAAGTTTAGTTTTAAATACAGTAGATTTATTTGATAGAACACAAATAAACTCATTTTTAAATAATTTTTGTGTGAATCCCAATTCTTTTCTTCTTAAAAAAATTGGCTCATAAATTCAGCCTCCTAACTAAAGTATGTTTTATGTCGCTTCATATTTTCCGGTACCGACTACAGTTTCAGAGTTTATAATCACCAAACCTAGGTACTTTTCGCAATGTTTCTCAACTGTTCATTTGCTAGCTTTTGTATCATTGCGGGGGATGAAAATTTCACAATCTCATTGAAAGAGTGATTGACTGATTAGGAGACTGAAGCGAAGTATTTATATCACAGATAAAACAAACTTTATTGTTTATATTTGAAGGAGTATTGCTTTAACATACCTACTACTTAGTATATGCCAGGCCAAAAAGCAAACCCTATCGCGATGTTGAAAAATAGAATTTTCTTAGCCTGCTCTATTACGTACAATGAAGGTTTATCAATAAGCCTAGGTTAGATATCGTAATTTTTATATTCTGATAAATTTGTTATTGGTGTACAAATCATTCACAGTCTATTATAAAGAAACAATAAAAGACAGGTATTTGTGTGCTGAAGTGTTGATATTTTTGGTAAAAAAAAAAATTGAGATTGAAAGAAATAGCCTTCTATTTATTGTGAAGTAGACAATGAGAAATCGCCGGGTGCCGGCTCTTATTGAGAACTCTGCTTTAAGGAGAAGTTCCTCTATGTACAGCTTATAATTAGGTCCGGTGGAGTTGTGCAGCGCTAGTTTCGATGACATACACCTCTTGTGCTCCAGAAAATTATCCCATTATTTTCAGAAGACTCATCCAAAAAAGAGAACTAGGAAGTATACCTACTAAACGTATTTCTACACTTAAGGTTATGATATTTATCTTTTTACCAAAAGAATTGAGATATCACTCAAATCAGTTATGCCATGACGTAATGTTTTGACTGACAAGGTCTATGAATAATCAAGCGACAGGAACTAGGTGAAGCCACTCAATGGAAACGTCATCGAAAACAAGTGGTTAAAATTAAAATAAGAAATACCATCCAAATGAAAAATCATATTTACAATTAAAAGAGCATAAATTGTAATTTAAGAGATTCATTTTAGATAAACGGTCTGACGAGATTAATTTATCCAAATGAAGCATGCGTAATGATCGGCTGCAAGCCTCTTGTGATTGTGACCTGATGCATTTGATATATATACAAATGAGAATGGACCTCCATACTTATAGGACCTTGTTATAAACTGTAAACAAACCAATTGTATTCACTGTGCAACTCCACCAAACATGGCGACAGCCTTTAAAAACGGCAAGTTGGTATTTATTTGCAGTTACATATTAGTGTTAAAAACCTAATTTTAAAATTATTTTTTATATGTTTAAATGTAAGGTAATCTTTTGTTCTGACGAAATTGTGAATGTGGTTTTAACTATGTAAATTGAATGATAAACGCTAACATGTAAGTGCACAACTCCACCAGGCAGCATCATATATTTATGCTGTCCATATGACTAAAATGATGCCACACTTCATGATACATATATTTGTGCTATATTTATAATAAAATGATGCCACACTTCATGATACATATATTTGTGCTATATTTATAATAAAATGATGCCACACTTCATGATACATATATTTGTGCTATATTTACAATAAAATGATGCCACACTTCATGATACATATATTTGTGCTATATTTATAATAAAATGATGCCACACTTCATGATACATATATTTGTGCTATATTTATAATAAAATGATGCCACACTTCATGATACATATATTTGTGCTATATTTATAATAAAATGATGCCACACTTCATGATACATATATTTGTGCTATATTTATAATAAAATGATGCCACACTTCATGATACATATATTTGTGCTATATTTATAATAAAATGATGCCACACTTCATGATACATATATTTGTGCTATATCTATAATAAAATGATGCCACACTTCATGATACATATATTTGTGCTATATTTATATTAAAATGATGCCACACTGCATGATATATATTTGTGCTGTACATATGACCAAATATTCAAACACTGGTTCTGATATCATATTGACATTAGTTTCAGCTCAGCAGTTTAGACCTCATTTTATACAGACTACAGCTAATTGTCTGAAGATTTTCTGTTGTTACAAAGATCATATAGACAATACTGTAGCCTGTATATACGGTACATAAACAAAACTACACATGTTTCTATCTGTATCATCAGACTACACAAGATCGTTGTAGCAAAATGATTCAACGAGACCGTAACTTTACTCGAATCCTTCTGCTACAAAGATCAAGTGTAGTCTGATGATACAGAGAGAAAGATAGGTGTGGTTTTGTATTTATTACATGCCCCTTATTCATTTAATTGTTTACACAAATTTTATATTTAATCCTCTTTTGGCATTCAGACCACAGGGGAATATATACTAACCCCAAAACACTGTGTCATGAATGTGACATTAATGATGTCATCAAATACTTTAGATTAATGGAATTCCATTTAGAAAAGTCGTTCCATATCCAACTGCAGTGCACTACAATGTTACATTTTGCACAGGTGTTTTGAACTCTGTATTATAACTGTAAGATTACACATGTATGTAATATACATATATATTGAAATTTTTTTCCAATCAATACCAGTTTACACCAGTTTAATTCAAAGTGAGTAACATGACAATATATGGTGGATTCTCCATTTTGACTGTCTTTTGCATCTGTTTCGTGGACAATTTTCAACCATGGTTAAAGTGATATTCTTCTTTTACAGGGATTATTAATGAAGTTGGATTCCTTCCACAATATACAGTTAGGTACAGTCTACAGGTATGTTTATATGTATTGATACATGTATATAACAAGAAATGTGTCATAATTCTTTGGGATTGCTTTGCAAGTGACAAGTTCTTGGTTAAAATCATACCTGAGATATCTGTTAAAAAAGGTAGTGATTGTATGTTCCCCATGTACTTAAGTCAGAGGTCCTTTGTTTGACACTTCCAACAGAGGCCACATGTCATTAATGGGGCACATTAGAGAATCCACTGCATTTTGACATAAGTCAATAGAACAGGTCAATATTTGTGACACTTCACCACTAACTTGTGGTGTGTCCTTTTAGATGATAAATTCATAATGTCATAAGACAACAGAAAAATAAGACTATCACAATGTTACCAGGAATTCTTCGCTTGCATGGAGATATCACCAGCTTTAGGTCAAGTGCCATCAGTTTTGCCCTGTACTTTGGACTAACACCAGTGCAGTTTGGGTTCTTTGAGGACCTCTGTTGTAAGTCTTATTCCAAAGAGCCAAGACTTCCACTTGGTATGTATGAATTATTTACTTGTATGGATATATCACTAGCTAAGGCATCTTTATGCCAAGTGCCTTTAATTTTGCCCTGTACTTTGGACTAACACCAGGGCAGTTTGGGTTCTTTGAGGACCTATGTTTTAAGTCTCATTCCAAACAGCCAAGACTTCCACTTAATATGCCGTGTACTTAGTGATGAAACAGCCACAACCATTTTTAAAGTTTTTGGTATTACATGGTACTGGGAATCCAATCTGAAACTTTCTGCTTGTCGTCATCAGTAAATGTCTCAATGTATTGCTCTGTATTGAACTTAATACAACAGATTTTTCAGTGCACTTGATGACAAGATTGAATTGACTTTTGTCCATAAACTTGCAAATTTACCAGACTAGATTATTCTTGTTCTAGCCAATGTTTTCAGATTTAATTCCTCAGATTATCACGTTCTTGGGTCAAGACTTTAAATTAGAGTGGTGTTGTTGAAGTTAGACCTGTTTTATCCCTTTTCCTTATATCAGACTGAACTTTATCACTCAGTTTAAAGTCATACTTGAAGACTAGTCTCTCTTATAAAGTGATACTGTTTATTTATATGTTATTAACTAGGCATGAAAAATAGGTTTTATCATTGTTCACAGAAGATATAAATGTGTACTCTTTGCTCAGGGCATCTACATTGCTCAGTGTTACTAAAAGTCATATAAGGTCTAATTTTGATTCTTTTCACATGTGTAATAAGTGACAAATTATCTGTCTCTGTCAGGACTTACACTTAGGACATCAGCTTTACTGGTCTTGCTCCTCTACTGACCAAGCTTAAAGGGGCATCCCAAAAAAATATTGATTTTTTGTCTACTTTTACTACTTGTGCTTGATGTAAAATAACATTCCTATATATTTTGTGAAAATAAGGTCAGGTCCAGTGTGGTATGCATATACAAATAGTAATGTTGAGTTAATCAATTGTAATTGTAAAAGTGCCAAATTTGGGTTTCTCAAGCAATTTTCACAAAATAAATAGGAATTTAAAGAATTTTATGTCTGTGTATAGCTCTCTTTTGTTATTGTGTACCAACGTAAGTAGTAAAAAGCATGCCCATGTAAGTTAGTAGAAGCACCATATGTCTACACTAGCACATAAGTATAAATTATATCAGGTAAATTACTACATATTTCAGAGGTACTCAGCAGTTAAGTGATGCTGCAGTACTTGCTTTGTATGATGGCACACATGTTCCTCTGGTGGATATGAATACATTCTATGGCACAGTAAGTGGTACAGCTTCTGTATATTACATAAAACATTTGTTTTTCTTACATTTGGAAATAATTTTCTGTAATGAATAAGTAAATGTTTGAGGGACAGGGACAGTGAACTGATTGGAAAATTTCTGTTCATTGATACATATAAATATATAAGTCACTCTTTTTATGTGGAATATTGTGACATTATTGAGATAGAGTATTCAGGATTACTGATTGATAGTTGATATTTATTGTTTATGGTAAGATTAGAACACATCTTGCTCATTACACGTACAATTTGGTCTCTCCCATTCTTTTATTTTGTTCATGTTTTTACAATAGGGACCAATGTATCAGCTGGTTGACCTTTTTGCACCTCCAGAAATGACATTGCTGTCTTGTGTTACTGATGTGAGTATTAAGTAGATTTTGTTATCTAATTCATCTTTGCTGTTAAGAATAGAAACAAACATTTCTCTTGTTTTTCCATTGGCTAAAAAGAACTCATTGTACATCACCTGATGTCACATGTTGGATATTTCAAAGTTAGTGATAAATTGTTGCATGAAACCAGTTGATTACATCTGTACCTCTGAAATTGTCAGACTTTTAGGTTTCTTTATTCATGAATGCTTTATAATTAATTTTACTACAGATCAATGTAACATAAAACTGTGATAATGATAGTTATATACCTAAGAAACATGTATCTCTAAATGTAACCTCTGATGACTGTACGATATAAATCCAGAGAATATGCAGAGGAACTATTGACTTCAGAGAAATTCATTCTACCTGTTCTACTTTTGTTAAAGTATAGAGATGATTTTGACTTCTTAATCATGTGATAGAATATTTCAGACATATATTATTGTATAATTTTAAATCATCAATATTTTGCATTAAATTATAATCTAAAATTCATCAATTCATCAATTACGAATTTAAGAAAATAATTTTGATGCCAGATCTGTTAATTTAGTTTGGAACATAGTTTTTTTCTGTCTTCCTGTCCATCCACTTTTAATCTGTCTTCATTTGTATCCATACTCCCCATTACTTAAAAATGAAACAAGACAATCTTTATATTCAGTCAGTCAGGCTGTTCAATCTCTTGTTTCATTTAAGATCTAACTTGTATATTTGGTAAAAATAAAATGTATCTCACTTGACATCAGGTTCTTTTTGAAACAATATATTTGCTTATTTAATCAATGTTAATTATTGTTCTTTATGGAGCTTGACATCATTTTAGGGGGTATATGTGATTAAAACATCTTGTTTCAGTTTTGACTTCAGTTGGATTTTCTTTTTCAGTTCTTTTTAGAAAACAACATACCATATGATCCAGAGTATGTATTTCATGATGTCCGTGTAAGTAACCTTTTGTTACTTTAAATTACTTCTGTGTTGATGTGTAAAACAATGATTGCACTCAATATTGTATCTGGTTTTAGGTTTTTTAAGTTATCATCTTATCTGAGATGGAATTGTGGTATTTCAAGAGAGGTCATTATAAAAGGAGTAGTTACTCAAGCCCCATTCTGAATACATATATACCCTTTAATGAGGGTTTCCATGATCGTATATTCTCAAGACAGGTTCCACTATATTTTACTTTAGGAAAGTAAATTTTAAAATGTTTAAGAAATTGATTTGTTCTTGGATTCCATTACTTGCATATTTATAGGTTTGTATCAATGTATTTTATAATGATTGTTCTTAAAATATACAATAACATTACTAATGACACACAACCTTGATAAAGGCCATATGACTAAGGAAGAATAACAGTTAACATAATCATAATGAGAAAGTGCCACATCATTTTTACTGGTAAAAATGGTTTTAGCAACTGATTTTGTTTTCTTGTCTTTTCTTTGTTCATAGTCTGCAGTGCAGGGAGTACATAGCTCAGGTGTGCTTCACCAGAGCATCATGGGAGATCTAGGTAGGCCTACTGTAATTATCTTTTGCATATATTTCATTATTGCTCATACATCACACAGGACACTACAACAGTGGTTAAGGCCAGTTTTAAAGGTAAGCTCTTGGCCTTTGTTAGCTATTTGTTACATACAACAGTGGTTAAGGCCAGTTTTAAATGTTAGCTCTTGGCCTTTGTTAGCTATTTGTTACGTACAACAGTGGTTAAGGCCAGTTTTTAATGTTAGCTCTTGGCCTTTGTTAGCTATTTGTTACGTACAACAGTGGTTAAGGCCAGTTTTAAATGTTAGCTCTTGGCCTTTGTTAGCTATTTGTTACGTACAACAGTGGTTAAGGCCAGTTTTAAATGTGAGCTCTTGGCCTTTGTTAGCTATTTGTTACGTACAACAGTGGTTAAGGCCAGTTTTAAATGTGAGCTCTTGGCCTTTGTTAGCTATTTGTTACGTACAACAGTGGTTAAGGCCAGTTTTAAATGTTAGCTCTTGGCCTTTGTTAGCTATTTGTTACGTAAAACAGTGGTTAAGGCCAGTTTTAAAGGTTAGCTCTTGGCCTTTGTTAGCTATTTGTTACGTACAACAGTGGTTAAGGCCAGTTTTAAAGGTTAGCTCTTGGCCTTTGTTAGCTATTTGTTACATACAACAGTGGTTAAGGCCAGTTTTAAAGGTTAGCTCTTGGCCTTTGTTAGCTATTTGTTACGTACAACAGTGGTTAAGGTCAGTTTTAAATGTTAGCTCTTGGCCTTTGTTAGCTATTTGTTACGTACAACAGTGGTTAAGGCCAGCTTTGAATGTTAACTCTTGGCCTTTGTTAGCTATTTGTTATGTACAACACTGGTTAAGGCCAGTTTTAAATGTTAGCTCTTGGCCTTTGTTAGCTATTTGTTACGTACAACAGTGGTTAAGGCCAGCTTTAAATGTTAGCTCTTGGCCTTTGTTAGCTATTTGTTACGTACAACAATGGTTAAGGCCAGTTTTAAATGTAAGCTCTTGGCCTTTGTTAGCTATTTGTTACATACAACAGTGGTTAAGGCCAGTTGTAAATGTAAGCTCTTGGCCTTTGTTAGCTATTTGTTACGTACAACAGTGGTTAAGGCCAGTCTTAAATGTGAGCTCTTGACCTTTGTTAGCTATTTGTTACGTTCAACAGTGGTTAAGGTCAGTTTTAAATGTGAGCTCTTGGCCTTTGTTAGCTATTTTGTTGCGTACAACGGTGGTTAAGGCCAGTTTCAAATGTTAGCTCTTGGCCTTTGTTAGCTATTTGTTGCGTACAACAGTGGTTAAGGCCAGTTTCAAATGTTAGCTCTTGGCCTTTGTTAGCTATTTTTTACGTACATGAGGTATGTTTATGTCTGGAGGAAAATGCAGTTTTAACCTTTGGTATTTGTTACCATAGAAGAACAGGCCAGTTTTTAATGTTAGCTCTTGGCCTTTGTTAGCTATTTGTTACGTACAACAGTGGTTAAGGCCAGTTTTAAATGTTAGCTCTTGGCCTTTGTTAGCTATTTGTTACGTACAACAGTGGTTAAGGCCAGTTTTAAATGTGAGCTCTTGGCCTTTGTTAGCTATTTGTTACGTACAACAGTGGTTAAGGCCAGTTTTAAATGTGAGCTCTTGGCCTTTGTTAGCTATTTGTTACGTACAACAGTGGTTAAGGCCAGTTTTAAATGTTAGCTCTTGGCCTTTGTTAGCTATTTGTTACGTAAAACAGTGGTTAAGGCCAGTTTTAAAGGTTAGCTCTTGGCCTTTGTTAGCTATTTGTTACGTACAACAGTGGTTAAGGCCAGTTTTAAAGGTTAGCTCTTGGCCTTTGTTAGCTATTTGTTACATACAACAGTGGTTAAGGCCAGTTTTAAAGGTTAGCTCTTGGCCTTTGTTAGCTATTTGTTACGTACAACAGTGGTTAAGGTCAGTTTTAAATGTTAGCTCTTGGCCTTTGTTAGCTATTTGTTACGTACAACAGTGGTTAAGGCCAGCTTTGAATGTTAACTCTTGGCCTTTGTTAGCTATTTGTTATGTACAACAGTGGTTAAGGCCAGTTGTAAATGTAAGCTCTTGGCCTTTGTTAGCTATTTGTTACGTACAACAGTGGTTAAGGCCAGTCTTAAATGTGAGCTCTTGACCTTTGTTAGCTATTTGTTACGTTCAACAGTGGTTAAGGTCAGTTTTAAATGTGAGCTCTTGGCCTTTGTTAGCTATTTTGTTGCGTACAACGGTGGTTAAGGCCAGTTTCAAATGTTAGCTCTTGGCCTTTGTTAGCTATTTGTTGCGTACAACAGTGGTTAAGGCCAGTTTCAAATGTTAGCTCTTGGCCTTTGTTAGCTATTTTTTACGTACATGAGGTATGTTTATGTCTGGAGGAAAATGCAGTTTTAACCTTTGGTATTTGTTACCATAGAAGAAAACTCAGATGAAAATGTTTATATGATTTGTGTCACATGTGGACCCGAAACAACAGAATAATATGAGAATATAACATCCCACTCAGTATACAATTAATATAAATGTAGTGTTCTACATATTACTTTAATATACAGGTCATAGTGGATAAAATTATTTAATGTATTATATTTACATTTCCTGCAGCAGTCTCCCATTGACTCATTGTTAATCTAGATGGCATTTATGTAATTTATATCAAGATGAGACAGATGACATAAGATGGGGGATTCAATTTGCATTATTTTGTTCTTCAATATGAAAACTATAATATGTAAATATAACTGTAGCTTGTGTCATTCAATTTATCTGTCCCCCGAAAGGCATCCATCAATAAATGCACTTTGACAAGCATTCATTTCATACATGTGATTCTTCTGGCGGGAAAAAAATCTGCCAATTTTTAGGGTCCCTTACACCCCTCCCGTCATGTTTCCGAATCTTTCTTTATCGAAAATTTCATGTACCGAAAAAATAAATGTGACAAACATGTAAACTCCTCATAATTACTGATCAGCAAATGTCTGGTTATCAATCGGTTAACACTTTTACAGGTAAATAGCCTGTGGGAATGCTAATTATTGAGGGTGTTAATGATTATATAACACCATCCCGTCTACTGATTGGCAGATTGGTGATAAAACTAGGTCAAAGTGAATGTATGTATGTCATGTGACATACGCTTGGATCATCGATGATTAGAAGCATGATTCCAGCCATCAAAAGTAGTTATTACAACATCTCACAGACTCAAAAGATAGTTGTAATTTACTTCAACTAAAGAAATTGACTAAAAAAAATATCATTTTATTTATAATCAAGCATGCAAAGCATTTACCTCAAGGTCTAAATTGTCACAAAGCACTTGTATTGGTAGATGTATTTCTGGAAGTAGTATAAGAAACAGAAACGGATCAGACTGCTATTTAAATTATGGAAACTTATTTTTATTTTATTATAAACAAAATTGTTATTTTTTATTCAACTGGTATGTGTATAAACTTGAAAAATATTAAAAAGAAATTCAGTTGGCTAAATAATTGAACAAAACAAGGAAATGAATCAAGTAATAACATGCAAAAAAAAAAAAAATGACAACAAAATGTCGATAAAAATGTCAATTAAAAATCTCCAGTTTTTATTCCAAATCTCCAGCTAAAAAATTAAAAATCTCAAGTTGTGACAAAGCAGTTAAACTGATTTTTATCACATGTATGTCATTTATTAAGTGTATGAAGAATCCCTCGAAATATTTTGTCCATCGGAGCTATATATCCAAGATTAATTTCTTACAGAAACTATACATACTGGACCAAAAACCAGGTGCTAGATTTGACATTGTACATGTTGTATAAAATTTGTTGATGTATTTTACAGCTGCCTATCTGGAAAAAGGACCTGAAGTAAAACTTATGTTGGAAAACCTTGTTCAGAACAACAAAAGGTTATTCCTCATAACTAACAGTGGTTTCCCATTTGTGTGAGTATACTGTTAATAGTAAACCTTTATGTTCAGACATTTAATGTTAATATGGCATATACATGGTATATGGAGCTGTACACCTACAGCACTAACACATGTAACTTGTGTTTTATAGTTTTTGTCATTCAAGTTAGACATGGACAACGTTTCTAAAGTGAAAAAAACTTGAATGACCATAAATATGATAAATATGATGACTGATTATTTTTCAGAAAATTGACTATGTATGTTGATACATTATCAGAACCTGTCAGTGATAACAGTACTATTGAGACATTTGTATATAGTAAATTGTACTCTTTCAGGCATTTTTTCTGTCAGTTTTGGAAAATGCCATTGGCAACACAATTTGGAATGTTTTAAATGTGAATTTGTGTATGGGAAATATAATTTGCAGACATGTTTATCTAAATATCATGAAATCTCTTTTCTAAATGCATTTTCCCTTGCATTAATTTATTTTTCTGTATGTACACCAAATTAAAAAAAACTCATGTATTTGAATTGGGAATGGGGCTAATGTTCACCCCATGGAAACCATAGAAAATGGCCTGTATTGTGAATGTAGGAAATAATACTATAGGGGGGGGAAGGAGACTTCAGCTAGGTTTTCAAATACATAAATTTTATGTATGAATTTGTCATATATACTGATATAATAGTCCACCGTGGGAAGTTTCATATTACAAGGTTATAGCAATATAAGACCATGCATTGTGTTATTATTTTTCGATATACCATGGTAGTGTCTATTTCCCTAGTTTGCTTTTCCTTCAGAACTTCTCTGCCTTTATCAATATTTGTTATAGAATTTTTGTCTGTTTGGTCCACAGAGCATGTATCTATGACAGCCATTAACCACCATCTTTAGGGATCATGTGTCAGCCTTATACTGTACATTGAATAGATTCATGATTATATTTAAACCAATATGTACCATTTATAACTGGAGGTGATTAACATTGCATTAATGATATACAGGAAGGTGAATCAGGATTTAACCTAGGAACAGACTTTAGAAGTTGTATGTAGATGTCTGTTATATTTGACCTATAAATGTAATATTTTATAGTAAACAAAACACAAAATAACTCTTTCCTCACTAGTCTTAGGTTTCTTTGTTTTATTGGTGTATTTATATGCCAACAATCAATAATTACCAGGGATGCTGGAATGAAGTTTATGATTGGTTCAGATTGGATGGAGTTATTTGATGTCATAATTACCAATGCAAGAAAACCAAAGTTTTTCAATGAATCCTCTAGGTACGTAGTGTATTTTATTTTTCATAATTTGTATGTAAATGCTGTATTAGCCAGTATGTAGCGAACATAGGACTTTGGACCTACCTTTAAAATTTGCTTATATCCGGAAAGTTAAAACATTAAAAAATGTCATTTTCACAAGATTTATAAATCTTAATATTCATGTTTTAGGTACAGATATATAGCAAGGACATACTCTTGCTGTCGCATATCGTTAAAAAAGGAATGATTCAATGTAATGATTTTGTTAGTATAATTTAGATTAAAGTGTTATATATTTATATAATGTACATACAGTGTATATATTTCATGATGTCATATATATATATATATAAATACACATGTATAATATATATATATCTTAGGGATTGCATTGCACAAGTGCTTGTGTAGTCTAGCCTATTTGTAAATTGAAATACATAAAAAATAAAGACAACAAGATTCATTTATTGATTTATTCACCGTCTCCATAGACATAAAATACACACATACAGAAGTAATGATGATGTTAAAATGAAATAATGATGATATACATTGACTCATACATCGTAATTACGAATAAAAAACTTTGTTTGGCTTACCACCGACATCGAATCTCCTGCAGTAGTCCTGTGGAAAAAAATGCCCTAAGATTCTGTAGTAGTGTATTACCCTCACTCCCCTCCCTGAGTCAAATTTTAAAGTGAAAAGAGTGGGGATTATAGAAGGCTGATTACGGTAGTTATGTTCATATTCTGTTATTTTCATGCACACCTAGTATGTAAAATCATTTAATTGTCTAGACTCTCCAAATCATCATGTAGACAAATTGTTAGGAGGTATTGCCTCATTAAAGTTTGGGCTGTCATTTCAAAACTATGATGAATAGAGAAGAGTATTCAAATACAAAAATGACAGAAAAGTACACAAAGTGACAGAGAGGTTAATGTCTACAATATCATCAGTTTCTTGTTTCAAATAAACTATAGACTCATTAATTGTTGATTCAGTATTGCTTTTATCAGTTGCACATGTTGTAATGTAATATTCAAATGTTTCAGCATTGATCTAACTGATAATATTTTCTTTCTTCAACTTTCAATTTAATTCTAGGCCTTTTCGTATTTATGACCCAGTTCTGCAAAATGAGTCTTGGGACAGGGTCCTACAACTAGTCAAAGGAAAAATTTATCAACAGGTATAATGTTTTAAATGCAACTGTTTATTGATATATTTAATTTTAAAAGGCTGAATATTGTAATGTATGTGAAATACATAACAAATAGAAATATTGTAACTTAAATCTTATATGTGTGTTTTTCTCATTTTTGTGTATGTGCTTGAAGTAAAGTTTTGATCTCTGAAGGATTTTTTAAGTGGCATATATTACTTGTTTTCAGGGAAACTTCTATCTGTTACGACAACTGACAGGGTGGTATGGTTTTAATGTATTATACTTCGGTGACCACGTCTATAGTGATTTAGCAGTAAGTTTTTAATTGTTATGTATAACTTAATATTTGTTTGCTCATCAATAAATTGGATTGGTCTGCCCAGGTCCAGCGCATTTTAGGAAGTATTCTTTTTTTCCTGATTAAGAATGATAGTGAAGTACCAGATTAATCCAACTTTATGACAACATCTTATTCATCTAATGGCTTTTCAAACTTCTTATTGAATTAAAAGGTTACTTAAATCAAACCAATAGACCTTTTCTGAGGTGTTTGTGAGAGGGGGAGTGGGGCTGGAGTTAGGGTGGTTCTGCTATATGGATTAAATATGCATGCAGTGGAAGTGCCAGATTAGAAAAACAACATACAAGAAAGAGGTGACACTGGCAACAACAGCAAGAGGTAATCAAATATTGTCAATGTAAATATTACAAAACAAGAAGTGACCCAGCCACGTTTTTGGTGAATTCATGTGAACTTGGAAAAAGTTGATGCTATAGAAATGATAAGTAATAAATTGTTGGTTTTGAATATCTACTATGTGGTCCAGAAATAATACATGCATATATTATAAGTTGAATCAAATAAACACATCCAGATTGATTTCTATATTGCATGTATCTTGCTTATTATTGTTTCACGGTGGTTTGGTGTATAACACATATATTTCCATTATATCTCAGTATTTGTTTATTTAATTAATTTTTTCCTTTTTTAAATCCTAGGATCCATCTCTGAAACATGGTTGGAGAACAGGTGCCATTATCCCTGAACTTGAGGTAAATTGTTAGTGTTGTCTCTGTAAATAGTATCAGTTTCTGATTGGTTGTCTAGATATAGACTGAGCACTTGGCAGATGAAAAATCACTACTTATTTGGTAAAGTCCTAGGTACTAGATATAGACTGAGCACTTGGCAGATGAAAAATCACTACTTATTTGGTAAAGTCCTAGGTACTAGATATTGACTGAGAACTTGGCGGAGGAAAATTAACTACTTATTTGGTAAAGTCCTAGGTACTAGATATTGACTGAGAACTTGGCGGAGGAAAATTAACTACTTATTTGGTAAAGTCCTAGGTACTAGATATTGACTGAGAACTTGGCGGAGGAAAATTAACTACTTATTTGGTAAAGTACTAGGTACTAGATATAGACTGAGCACTTTGAAGAGGAAAATACACTACACATTTGTTAAAGTCTTTGATACTAGACATTGACTGAGCACTTGGCAGAGGAAGATACACTACACATTTGTTAAAGTCTTTGATACTAGACATTGACTGAGCACTTGGCAGAGGAAATTACACTACACATTTGTTAAAGTCTTTGATACTAGACATTGACTGAGCACTTGGCAGAGGAAAATACACTACACATTTGTTAAAGTCTTTGATACTAGACATTGACTGAGCACTGGGCAGAGGAAAATACACTACACATTTGTTAAAGTCTTTGAAACTAGACATTGACTGAGCACTTGGCAGAGGAAGATACACTACACATTTGTTAAAGTCTTTGATACTAGACATTGACTGAGCACTTGGCAGAGGAAAATACACTACACATTTGTTAAAGTCTTTGATACTAGACATTGACTGAGCACTTGGCAGAGGAAATTACACTACACATTTGTTAAAGTCTTTGATACTAGACATTGACTGAGCACTTGGCAGAGGAAAATACACTACACATTTGTTAAAGTCTTTGATACTAGACATTGACTGAGCACTTGGCAGAGGAAAATACACTACACATTTGTTAAAGTCTTTGATACTAGACATTGACTGAGCACTTGGCAGAGGAAAATACACTACACATTTGTTAAAGTCTTTGATACTAGACATTGACTGAGCACTTGGCAGAGGAAAATACACTACACATTTGTTAAAGTCTTTGATACTAGACATTGACTGAGCACTTGGCAGAGGAAAATACACTACACATTTGTTAAAGTCTTTGATACTAGACATTGACTGAGCACTTGGCAGAGGAAAATACACTACACATTTGTTAAAGTCTTAGGCCTGACCTGGTACCAGGGATTAAACCTGTGATCTTACTCCTGTGAGGCAAATGCTGTGAACTGTACCTAAATGTATTGACTGTTGTACAATATTGTTTAAGTTATTGTATGATTTTTTTAGGGAGAGATAATGAAGTCTAACACACTAGAATATCAGAAAGCTGTTAGATGGCTGTGTGAACTGCAGAGTTTGATTGAGGAGTGCCAGGTATATTGTGACAATTATTATAAAAACTCAATTTCGGATACAAATGTATTTCTCGTGAATATTAAATTTTAACAAAGCAGATATAATATGAAACAATAGAACAGAACAATTAATATTGTTTGAAATAAAACATACTTTTATCATGCCCCTCACTTTTGAAGTTTTGCATAACAAGCAAATCATGTACATTTTGTAATGTTTATAACTTCTTTTGTATCGCTTTTCTATGTCTTCTTTTGTATCTCTGGAGTTTTTTATGTAGTTAGTTAATAGAAGTTAATTTTGAAGAATTTTTGACATTGTACTATTTTGGCCGGATTTTTCTGGAGGAAAACCATCTAGAGTGTGTTTTAATGGTGGATGAGAGAACCTGGTTACAATGTACCCAGGAAGAGACCACCGATCATCGGCAGGTAAACTGGCAAACATTCCAATAAAATCAGCATAGGTTCCAATAGGGGTTCTAACCAGAAGTGAGAGGCTACATGACTTAAAGCACAATACTCTAATCCACTACCATCACACATCACCATCCATTAAACAATCGATAGATATTGGAGATTTGTTACAGTGGTAGAGATTTTACTTGCCTGGTGATTTGTTTGCTATCTGTTTATTTCACATACGTGGTGTTTATTTCTTATTTTTTGAAATAACATCATTGGTGATATTAAGGACAGTCTGTATTCTTATTGTATGTTATACTTCATTTTAGTCATATCTTTCTTTGTAAATAATTATCTTTTTTTTAATTTTTGCTAGTATTTCATGTTATTCTGACTCGTATCAGTATATTTTTTCAGATGGATACATGTCAAGACACGAGTGTTCTCAGAGAAAATTGGTTGAAAGAGCGAGATGAATTAAGGTTATTTTTTATAGTGAAATTTGGCTTTTTCTTG
Source organism: Atrina japonica (assembly GCA_030159075.1). NCBI lineage: Eukaryota > Metazoa > Mollusca > Bivalvia > Pterioida > Pinnidae > Atrina > Atrina japonica. The sequence goes on from BROG01001194.1 coordinate 30,846, forward strand.
TCTTTGTTAAAATTATCAACTAGAAAATGCATTTCTCTCAAGAAATGTAAAATTTTCAACTGTGAAGTTTTTAAAATTTTTTGTTTATCTTCTTCATGTTCTAGCTACTCTATAATTTTCACATTATTAGCATATTTTCAAACATGTTTTTTCTTTTTAAGATTAGAAAAAAATTCAGCTATATTAACATAAAAACATTATTTTGAGACACATGGGAACTGTTACTAATTCTAAGCCGTGTTTCAACATATCAGTCATACTAAAGGTTTACAGAATCAGGAATTCACATTATATTAATATAGTTGTTCACAGTTCAGATTCAAGGAATGAAGTATTGTCAATCTCAAAATAAGAATAAAATAATTCATCAAAGCCAAAACAATAGGGCTGGAAAGGCTCGGCACTTGACCAGTGTGAGATTGGGAGAAAAACAACTTCCTGGCAGTAACTAAGTAAAAAGTAACATGACATTGTGAAAAAATATATAAAATAATAAAAATAAATATTTATACAGATCTGTATCATTCGGATATGAATAGCTTGAATTTTCTTCAAAGTCATACCAAAATTACATCTGTGCAAACTACACTCACTCATGGAAATGAGTTTGTATTTTGCCCATGGCCATTTTGACAGTATGGGTTATCTCCTGTAGCAGTGAAACTTCCCCGGATATTGTTACAGTAGCTTTCTCCAAAGCATCCAATGTATCAAGGTCTGATTCACGTAATTAATAGGATGACAAAGTGTTAATAAACGTACTCTTTCTCTAAAGATTGCTTTTATAACAAGTACTTGTGGTCAAAATTACTAGAAATCGGATTATTCTGCCAAAAATGAAATAAAATTTATGCTCAGGCTTTTTCCACTTCGCATTATAGGATCTGTCTACAACTTCCGAATTCCTCAGGACTTTCCCTTTCCTCTGTGATACAATAAGGAGAATTTCAAATAAATAGTATTGAAAAACTGTTGAATTAATACAATTTCTGACATTGATTGAATTTGGGGAAATTAATAAAAGTTTTTAAATAACATGTCTTAAACTTAATATATCGCTGATCATAAAGGGGCCTCTGTGGGCGAGTGGCTAGAGCATTGCGCTTTAATTCACACGGCCTCTCACCTCTGGTTCCAATCCCGCTAGGGTCATTTCGAATTAAGTGGGAAAGTTTTCTTGCGGAAGGTCGGTGGTCTTTACCCGGGTAACCGGGGTTTCTCCTTCACCAATAAAAACTGGACGCCATCATATGACTGAAAAATTGTTAAGTGTGGTGTAAAACAAAATATCAAATCAAATCTGATCATAAAAATTAAATTGTTTGTCCATAGGCCGGAAGTCATAAACCGGAAATGAATATAAATGAGACTTTCCAACCCTATTACAAAAAAAAAACATAATTTTGGTATTTACTATTTTTTCATTTACAGGAATTTTACCAAATCAGTATTTAACCCTAGGTTTGGAAGCATATTTCGTACCTACCACAACCCGACTTACTTCTCACGTCGTTTGGCAAGATTTGCTGATCTGTATATGTCCTCGGTCACAAATTTGACACAGTATTCAGTCAATCATACGTTTTATCCTCGCAGGATGGCACTACCTCACGAACCTCCAGCCGTGCATTAATTAGATGTTAATAAATATTCATGAGTTTTGTGGAGTAAGAGGATCATGAATCTACTTAAACGTAAGACATTGATAGTCAAAATGTGATATTTATGTAGGTATAGATACAGGAGTAAATTTGATGAATCTCCATCTGTTTCTAGAAATGGCATTTTTTTAAAATGTGTTTTATTTTGTCAAGTGATGATTGGCAGATTAGAATTATGCATGCCTTTTTACTCTTGGCAATTGTATAATCTCTGGCATAGTTGTATTGGTCAGTCTTGTCTATTTAATTAAGCAACATCCACTATTGTATTCCTTTGAATAGGAATGTATAAGGGTTTATGTTTTTAAATTTATTCATAATGCCAAAATGTTTTACAAGATCTTGGCTAATTATTTTAGTAATTTATATTAGTAACTTAATCAACCATATCTGTATATTATTTAATTCTTAGTTATACATTTAATATAGTTTACATCTGTATTCTTAATTGTAGGAACTTGTCAGTGATATTACCTCTACTATTACCCAACTATTTTACAATTTTAATTATGTTAAAAGCTTTTAAATATTTAATGAAATATTAAACATGATGTCATGAGGAACTATCATCTGCTAACATATTTATTGCACAATTTTTTACACTGGAATATAGCGCAGTGTTCCACTATATGCAATGATATGGCAGTACTTACAGATTTTCAGTGTTTGAATATATATGACAACTTATTTAGTGCATGTTGTCATTCTCATTTTACTTCCCTATTGATATTATTCTACTTCAGTTTGAAAGTCTGCAATGTTACAAAAGTCAATTGTAAGGGGTCCCATTATATAACAGAGTTCCCACTGTTCAGGGAATTTCTGAAAAGTCTGGGAATTTTACAAGCTTGTTTTTTATTTTTGGCCATGGAAAGTCTGGGAATTTTAGTGTGAGTGGGGGTAAGTCAGGAAGAAATCAAATATTTTTATCCTTGAAAAATTAGGTTTTTCTGGCTTTAATTTCAAATCAGTTTTCACCAGGAAGTGCGCTACAGGCCATCAAACGACTTCCTATTTTCAAATTTTTGGGGGGGCCAAGCCCCCAGACCTCTCTAGAGGGACTTTGTGCCTGCAGCACTTATGCACCATGCCTTTAGGTCAGGGGGAATCAGGAAACTTTGTTTTGTTAAAGGTGTAGGAACCCTGTATAACAATCAGAAATGTTTTACCGAGACAGTAGGACTGTTGTTACTTGTGCAATTGAATATTCATGTGTTACGTGGAAATCAAGATGACAATTGTCAAGGAGATTTGTGTTCTGAAAAAAATATTGTCCTGAATTTGAGTTATGTTAAGGAAGATGTTCTACATAGTCACTATTTTGTTGTAAAATATCAGAAAATGTACTGATGTGATTTACTGAAATAGTCTTATTTGTAAAATAACATGACTGCAATGCTTTGCTGCTGATAATAAGTAAAAATATGATGTATTACATAGAGAATTTCTGAAGTGACACAATCAGAAGGGACTGTAACTTTTACTCATATATGCAACCGTGACTGTTACCCTACTGAGATACACTAAGTTATGTTTATCTTTTATTGTTTATTATAGGTATTGGTTAATTATTTTATGAATTCAAATAATCTCTGGTTGTATATGGAAGCCATTTTCAGAACAGAATTTTCATTGTTTCTCAAGCTGTTACTTGCAATACAGTCCAGTATTTCACTAACGTTGTAAATTTTTTTCATTTGAAGTAAAGTCGTTTTGTGATTGTGTATGTAGTCATGTGAGGAGTGGTAATACAGTAAACTTTTGTCACTATAGAAGGGGAAGTTGTTAGAATTTGTTTGTAATTTGTACTGCAGTGTGTACTTAGAGTTAGCCTATACACATGATATGATTTCCGGATATTTTATGGTGCCAAATATTTAATTGCATGATTATCTTATAGACACATAAACTTAATCAAATCAATAATTTAAAGGAATATATAGGAATGTAATTGTTACATTGTCTTAGGCAAAAGTATTTAAACTAAAATGTTGTAATAAAGAGGGTATATGTATGTAAACTAATGTATTCATGATGTTCTGTACATATGTGATTTTGACAAATGTTTGTGATAGATTTCTCTAATGTAGAACTTGTTAAAATCCTTTTGAAAATAGTCAAAGATACAAAGAAAGCTAAAAGATGCCTGTTTTCAGTGACAGTCACCAAACTTTAAGTATTACCTCCAATTAGCAACCAGGTGTCATACTTTATTGCAGTTGGGACATTTTATGCCTCTTCTACAAAAATGACTTGGGCATAAAGCTTAACTACTTTACGTCTCTTAGTCCTTCCTTCACATTTTGGTTTCCACTCATTATCTTAGTTATACAATGACATATTCAGTCAAAATTTGGTATATAGTTCAATTATGAGAAGATGTAGGTAAAGTTTGCCAAACTGTTTGTTCCAGTCCAATAATTTTTTGAGTTATGCCTCTTGGACTTAAAATTGAAAGAAATTCATAGTTTCTGCTGATTATCTTAGTCATACATTGACATAATGAATTGAAATTAGGCGTTTAATTTGATTATGAAAAGACACAGCCTTTGGACTGAGAAAATTTAAGGAAAATACCTGTTTCATCTCATTATCTGTGTCATACATTGCCAAATTAAATTGAAATCTGTTTCGAAGTTGTGTAATGAAAAGATGCATTTCAAATTCATATTTTGTTCGAGTTCAATGATTTTTGGTAGAATTATGACCCTCATACTTTATGTTGCCAGCAAGGGCATTCGCCAGTTGAAGGCTGCTTGCATTTTGAAACTGCACAGTCATTTTCTGTTATTCACAAGTTGAATGTTTTTTTCAATCTAGGAGATGATATAAACTTTGTATAAATAGTATTAAATACTGTAGATACTCGAGTGATATTGAAGGTTGTCGGCAAGATATTTGCTTGAAATCATTTTTTCAGAGTCCAAAATGTGATGACTATTTAGCTCTCTTCTTTTAAATTAGACTTGTGGTCGGTAGTCTAGGCCATTAAAGAATTTACAGAAGTGTGATTTGGCATAAGTCGATAGCGTAGATGAAAATATATGACTAAATATATCACTAAATAAAATCTCTAGTTTTCAAATACGTTTTAAAGTCATGCAGATGATAATCGCTCATATTTCTGTTTATTGTGGGCAATATAAATTAAATGATATATAATACATAATTTTCATTTGTTTTACAAATTTGTATCAATATTTTGACTTGAAATAATTAAATGAATGATTATATTTTCACTTGAAATAATTAAATGAAATAAACGTGTGCCCAAGCATAGGTTAAACATGGTTTATTTTTTTTGCAGAATTTGATAATTGTAAATTTAGCATTTTGCAGTTCCGGTCATGTGTTTCACTAATTGGTTATCATTATAGGTTGGAAGCTCGGATTAGTTAATAGCACTTTGTGAAAGTGATATAAGCTGTCACAATGATTATTTTTGTCCTCTGACATATAGTCTAGAATATGATAAAATGTGTGTTCAAGTACATTATCAAACACATGAAACAACGTAAAAGATCTTCTTTTCGAAGTTATTAGTTTTATTAGAATTTAAGTTTTCATATACCTTAAAAAATCTAGCTGTATTTCTGTATGCGATGACCTTTCAGATAAACCCTTTCGCCATATCAAATTTACGTTGTAATTCGGTCAGGGGATCTCGGTCCTTTACATGCTCGAACTATGTTGAAGGCGGTCGATTTTATGTGTTTTATATTATTCACTTTTAAAGTACAGAACGTGATTTTTATTGGAAAATGCATATTATGTAAAATATATGCTTTTCAACGCTATTTTAAGTAACCTGAAGAAAATCGGATGAATATATAAATAAATATATCTGGTCACAAAAAGAATTTTTTTTCCGATTTTTAATGTTACCCTGGCTGCTGACATTAACAGAATCAAAACAATATAACTGTGAAAAGTTTTACAATCGTGCTTCCATGTCCAATAGAGTTGGGCAGTTCATGATCAAATGTGTCAAGAAGGATAAAGCCGAGAATGCGATGGGACCAGTTAAAAATGGGTCGAGATCACCTGATATACCCGGCACATTGGGTAATTTCAGAAACGAATGTTTTGAAACATAACAAAAACCAACTTTGCCTGATTTAGGTATGAAATGATGATGTACAAAAATAAACCCAAAGGGTAATAAGAATACAATGTATATTAACTGCAAATAGCCCGTGTTTATTGAACATTTGATAATCCTTGTAAATATTTAGCAAAAGTTAATTTGCAGTGCTCAAAGTAATGGCGGAGAAACAAAAACTGATATTAAGGGTTACGTTTGGCAATATTGTTGCAATTATACACGTGCATTTGTTATTCTAACCACCATAAGGTCTCTTTGGAATATACATGAGATAAAATATTACATAAAATGGGCATGTAAATTTTTTTCTCTAACGACATCTCATCGCTTTAAGTACTGTAGTTAGTCTTCCTACGGAAAGTGGTATTTTCAGCATTTTACTTGTACATTTTAATGGTTTATCTTATTTCAAAATTGATATTTTGTTTTAAAGTATCTTATGATATACTAATACTCATGAAATATAATTTTACAATGCTCTACTTTTTAATGCCTTGGTTTTAACATGTATTCCCTATATCTTGAAACATAATTTCATATGATGTCTTAAGGCAAGTCTACTTGAAACTTAAAAAATTAATTTTAATTTTCTTGTGTGTAAACAATAAGTTACTGGAGAATGAATACTTTAAACATTCTCCACTGGCATTACGATATTTAACCGTGATTTGCATATTTAGAGATTTTTGAATTGTTATGTTCAGTTTAAGTTAGATCATCTGTCGCAGTTATCTTTATATCAAGAAGTTTATATTTTGGAGTGACTATAGATGTTTGGTTATCTTGATTTTAACAGCCCTGTATATTTGTGATTTTATTTGATGTGGAAATTTGCACATATGCTGCACCTATCATCTGCAAAACGTCAATAAAATCGTCTTGATGTTTATAGTTGTTTTCTTGTCTTTTTACGTTGAATATAAAAACCTGATAAGGCCCTTCAAATATCTTTATTCATTTATACTTGATAATTCATGTAAATTTACTTGATGTTACTAATGACATTTTATGACATAACATTAAAATTTTAAAAACTCACTATCAGAATTACAAATAAATGAACAAAGCATATTTCGATCGTCTCAAAAAGACCCATTTCTGTAAACTCGTCCATGCATGAAACTGTAATCTATACCAATCTTATGATGTTTTCAATCCATTAAAGGTTTGAAAGCAACCATTAGATGTTTTGTTGGACATCTTTTTGTGGAAGCCTTGCTTAGTTAATAACATATCTTTTGAGCTCAAGGTCAGTCAGTGTGAGTGTGATAAATTATCTGTATAATCGACGTACAACAAAATATAAGTTTAAATACAAAATGATATTCAAAAGAAGAATGCCAGCAAATATTTACAGATTATCAAAATAATTCAGAATTATAAGCTGCAGTTTCTACGCATGTATTTTGTCCCAGAGGAGATTAATTATAGCCTACACATACTTGCATACATATCAATGAGAGATAAAACAATTACACACGTTTGTCGGATGATATATACGCAACTATCTCTTTCATAATCTCTTTTCCTATCCTTAATCTTGTGAATGAAAACATTGCATGGTACCCATCCTTTCTGTGAAGAAGTCGTACATCGACACCTGCATCAAGCAACCTGTTTCTATACATTATCCCATCGTCACAAAGTACGTCATACTCTCCAACAACAATGAATGTGGAAGGGATTTTCGACAGTTCGTCGGCCATTAATGGTGAATATAAAGGATTTGTTAAAGTGGAGAAGAAATATTTCGATAATTGTTCATTGACAGCGGATTCAAGTTTGGAGGAAGTCCTCTTTGATGATGAATCTGATAATGATGTTTTGTCAAGATATTTGATATATTTGGAATTTTTAATCTCATCAGTTATATGATTATTTTTCAGAAGTTCGGGTATGTACTGAAAACCTTCCCTTCCCTTCCAGTACAAAGCAAACGCTAGAGCCACAGCTTCAGTTGTCATCAACGAGGGCAGAGTGGCATCGTGAAGTACCATTGATGGGGTTTTGAGGTCAAACGGTTGAAGCTCCGGATATATTAGTATCTGATACTTGACGGAAGTATTCATCTGGTAGGCTAGTTTGTAGGTAACAGCTGCTGCCAAGTTGCCGCCTGCGCTATCACCTGTATATTGAAACAAAATGTATGTACATATAGAAATATGTACATCAACCAAGATGAGTCGTGAAATTACAAAGTATGTATTTGTTATTGTATATCAAGTACAAGAAGTAAAAGTAGAAAAAATCGATTTTTACGAACAAGAAGATACAACAGAATCAAAGACACACAATTCATACTTAGACATTTTACTTACTATAGATACAGACGGGGAATTAACAACTAAGCTATGGGACAAACGCGACGATTACAGCTTTCCCATCGTAAATTTTCCACATTTAAGTAGTAATATCCCACAATCACCCGAATATGGAGTTTATATTTAAAAAAATGAACCGATATACCAGGTCGTGTTCATCATATAAACATTTCATATACAGCGGTAAACTACTCTCTGACATATTATTGACACAGGGATATCAAAAACCGCATTTGATGTCAACGTTCCGCAAATGTTACAATAGAAATATTATATATAATAGTCTTGTTTGCGATTACTCTATTTCACTAAGTGAGATGTTGAGGTACCTGTTCGATGGAGGTTGTTGAAACGTCTGTACCAATTGTGACTAGAATTCGTTCTTCACGTACATATCATTTTGATTTGACTGTGGACTCACGGCGGGTGTGACTGGCAGACAGGGGATTCTTACTCCACCAAGGCACCTGATCCCACCTCTTGATTGCAAGAGATCAGTGTTTAAGCATTTTTTACTAGATTTGTACCTATATCCAGGCCATCCTAAAGATTTATACTTTGGTATCTGAGATTTTTTTATATTGCAAACATAACAAATGCCCCTTTAAAATGCTACAAAATCATCACGATGCTATGGAATATGGACAATACTATACCCAATCCATAACTGTATATACTGTCAGATGATTCGCATGGTATTTTACTGGAACCTCTTAGTCTCAAACAAATTATCTGAAATAAGTATCTTTCGGAGACCCAATAATAACTCCAGGTATATATTTAAAAAAGCTATTACATTATACGACTAATACATCATTACATATGATAGGTACCTAAGTAGATATTACTTTATCATACGGCTAAATTATATTATCATTGAGCATGAAACATTAGTAATATGATAACCTAAAACAGTATGACGATATCAGTTTTGAAGAAATCAGTCGTTTGAGTTCCCGAGGTATACATAAACTTAGTACCTTAGTGGTCACCTTTTTACATTGGTCACACTTAGACGGATTTTGGCTATATTTTTAGATTTATTATTTGGCCTTGTAAAATACCCATTTCTCTTTAGAAATTACACATACATTTTAAACTGGAGTTCAACTGATGAAGTCTAATTGACAGAAACGATTGTCTTGAGCATCATAACTTTGGCATTATGTTTATAATATGTAATATTACCTGCCAAGCCAATATTATGTCTGTCTACTCCATATTCATTAGCATGGTTCAGGAAATACTCTGTTGCATCGACACAGTCAGTCAGAGGAACGGGGAATGGATACTCAGGACTTAGTCTGTACCTTTTTCAAAATATTTAATCGTCAAATTTGATGATATACATTCATATGTGAGAAAATGATATTCCATCTACAGTCTATCTATGTATCGGCAACTGTTTTCACACTAAACAAAGTACCCGAAAAAATGAAATACATTGTCATTGGTTATCCTGATACATATTTGGTGCAACACTACTCTGATTCTACACATAAATAGACTGGGCAATATCGTATTATATTTTTGTCAAACTTTATTGGCCTCAGCAACTGTAGGACGAGTAGAGTTGAGGAACTCTACTCAACATTTACAATTATCTCTATATACAAATGCAGCACATATGTTATCATTAAACTATATCTATTAAAGTATTTAAAAATCTTACTCATCTTACTTGATTTAACACTGGGGGATGTTGTTGAGAGTTTGAAAGAAAGATATTGGGGAGGGAGGAAAGCGCCGACAAGTTCTGGCATATTGTTTTATGTATGGAGTAGGCAATATACACAGATTAGATGTAAGGACACACCGTTTTTCTCAAATTCATGGTATCAAAACATACGACTTTTTTTTTGCTCTTTACACAACAATTCTGCATGGAAAATTAAAACAGAGAATTTTGGCATAATCGTCATGTGTTCTTCACTAAAAGTGGTACATGAAAATTGAAATATCTAGTCATTGGTTATCATGATACGTATTTCGTCTCACATCACTTTGATTACACATAAATTCACTAAGGCTGATATCAAAAGATGCTGTTTCTAATAGACAATATGTTTGTAATGTTTGAGGAGCAAGTCCTGGCACCATAAAACTTAAGAATTACTAAAGTCTAACTTTTTTTACTCAACTCTGGCAAATCCTAAATTCTGACAAGGCCAAGTTGAGAATATTCTCAGACTTGAGTAAAATTTAATGGTGCGTCGTCAATATATCTAAAGGTCAAACTAAAGGACACAATTAGCTTTTTCTTTTGATTCAGTTGTTTCTGATTGATGCCTGCTTCGTATGAATGAGGAACTATATCAGCCAATAAAGGGGCACAATTGGTATAATGAAAATCCAACAAAACACAGATTAAATAATAATAAAAACAAAGAAAACATAATAAATAGATATTATCATACTAAAGAAAATGATATTTAAAGCCTTACTCGGGTGCCATAATGACCACGTGTGACTCTATGCAAAGTTGTCGTAGTACTTTATCATATGTATCTGAAAGACATTGAATAAATATAGAATTTGATAAATAAGAAAAATGATAACAATTTTGTATTTAAGATTCTTATTTGTTTATTAATGTATAATCTTAAACATTCCCCCCCCCAAAAAAAAATATACGTTTATAGAACATACGCCAATGCTGAACTTTGCATTCTGAAGATTTTTACATTAGTCAATGTAGAAAAATACGAAACGGTACACTTTCAAGTTATTAAAATAAGTCCATGTAGAGAAATACGGAACTATACACTTTCAAGTTATTAACATAAGTCAATGTAGAGAAATACGGAACTATACACTTTCAAGTTATTAACATAAGTCCATGTAGAGAAATGCGGAACTATATATATATCAAGTTATTAAGATAAGTCAATGTACCAAACTATACATGTAGTTATTTACATACGCCAATCTAGAGTAATATTGTCCGATTCATAAAAGATGGCGGGGCGGAGTAACCTTTGGATTATCATACCGATGATTTTACTCATTTTTCGGTTATGACAAGATGCACTGGGAAATGTTTTATTCTCCATTGGATACTCTCTTATGTATGGGGAAAAGTAGGAACGATTACTCTAATCAGTGTAATTTTAACGTTTTGCTTTGTTTACTTAAATTTTAAACCCAATGATGGATCAAAAGACTCCACCTCGCCAGTTTATATGGATTTGACTATACCAAACTATACACTTATAGATATTGTTATGAGGGTTGATCGGTGCTCGTTTACTTATTATATGTAATTGTTGATCTTATTACCTCTTTATGGAATATCAGTTGATATTGTTTGTTTCAAGGTCGTTCTAGCTATGTCATAATGTTACTATATTTAGCTATGGAAACTTTCCATCGTAAACCTGAATGTGCTGGAAAGGTTATTTCTTGATTATTCAGGTGGACGGTCTCTAGGTTTTATTTTGTAATACCAAGTTATATGAGAGCAGACCACATTTTATATATTGCCATCGGAAGTTATACGTATGTAGTGCACATCAATATTACATACTAATTATAATTAATTGTATTCGAGTGGATCTTTTTAAATATTACGTTTTGTATTTGTGTGTGTGTTCGCGTGGATCTTTGGCTATAGGAACTGAACAATAAGTATATCGTGAGTCGTGACTTTTATTAGATTTATTGTAAACTATTGTTTAGACTAAGTTTTTTTTGTTATTTTTAATAAAGTTTATAAATTTACTATACTGTGTTCTTGACTTTCGCTGGCGTACTTTAGGGTAACTCTGACCCATAACTTTCAGTTAATTACATAAGTCAATGTAGAGAAACACCAAACTTTACACTTGTAGTTATTTACATACACCAATGTAGAGAAACACCATATTATACATTTCCAAGTTAAAGTTTAAATAAAATAATTAAATAATGAAGAATACACACCGACTGAAAATGTTATAAAACCACCGCCGTGATAGTACACAAGACCCGGAAGAACTTGACTCCGTCGTTCCATAGGTTCATACAGTCTCACTTTAACATTATTAAAGATGGTATTCGTAATCTAGAAACAAAATGTAATATGATCGATTTCATTTATAGATACAGATATTGAAAGAATAGAAGATAGATATTATAAGACATCAGGAGTATGTGGTATACTATGGTATTGTTGTAATCATGACCGCAATGTGAGCTGTGTTTAGAAGTATTATCTCGAAAATCTTTCTCTCGTGCTCGTGGCCGATGTATAAAATCTGATATACATATAAAATATAGACAATAAAACAGTCCAGGCTAACGAACTTCCGATAGCTAACCATACGCTGAAATAATTCTTGTATAAAAATGCAGTAATTAGATCCTGATGTAAAAGGAAGATTTAATGGGTATGCGCCATGTGTTGGTAAGTTAAAGTCATTCTTAATACAAAGGAGTCGCTTTTTCGTGACAAAAAGCTGCAACTTACATCACTACTATATCATATATAATACAGCACGTGTCATTTCGTGTTTTCTAACTATAATAACAACCTGTTGTATGTCCTATAATTTAGATACATTATAAATTGATCATTTCTAGAAATGAGGTCTCTAAATTACTTTAAAAGTATAATTAACTAAAATGTTGCCCCCTACGTTACGGCTTACACATTTAACTATGGCCGTTATTAAAAGGAATTTCTATAATGTGATATAACACTGTCAGATAAATATCATCTCTTTTATATCATGCCATTTGTCTGAAGATCAGGGCTCCGTTTTATCAAAAGTAATCTAAATTACCTACCTTGACATTTCCGGTCGGTTCGTCGGCTGCTGCAATGAATATCAACGGTAATGTCGTCCGGATTACAGCGAGACTATCCACACCAAAGAAAACGGCAATTTGGCCCTTTGTAAAGAAAATCCTATGTATTCTATTTTCTATAGTGATTGATTATGTCTACGGAAAATAAAGAAATAATAGTAATAATAAAAACGAACTGAAGCTTTTTAGTGTACTCATTTTGATAGAATACAGTGCCGTGGAGTGCAAGTGCAAAATAGCATTCTGTTTCATTGCGTCCTTATCACTCATCTTTGCTTCAATATATCCATAGGTTTAAATAGGTTTTTGTTAGTATTTACATAGAATAGACTTGTGATATATCTGTTAATTGTAACAAACACTTTTATGTAGGAAATATAAAGCGAGACATCATTCGAATAAAGTATTACCAAATACTGGTTTGCTTTTAGAATTCCAAGTAGGAATTGGAATTTCCATGGTTCTTGAATATTTTCCGGTAAAGGAGTATAGAGGAAATAAGATAAAATCAGTGTCGATGTAGTAATTATCAACAAACCGGACCAGATCCCCATGACGACAAGCTAGAAACACAAGAAAAACAAATATTCAGAATATTTCAAAACATGATAATTTAATGTTTATTTCACGAAAAGTTTACATTTGCCAACTATTTCATATATGTTTCAGAAATATTCCACTTTGATATATAGAAGAAGTCATTTATTTCACGATTTAAAGAGGCATTAACTGTGTTTACTAAAAGCGTTTTCAATTTTCGACTTTGACTACTTATACTTGATGTAAAATAACAAATTAGAACTATACACAGGCAGTAAGGCCGAGTTCTTTAATTGCAAATGAAAAAGTGTTAAATCCAGGTTTCTGAAGTAATTTGAACATAAAATATAGGAATGTATGAATTTTTATGCCTGTGTATATCTCCTTTTTGTTATTGTTTATCAAACTTTACGGTCGGTATAATACATGTAGTCTTGTTTGCGATTACTCTCTTTCCCTAACTGGAATATTGAGTTGCCTGTTCGATGACTGTTTTTGACACGTCTGTAGCTATTGTGACGGGGATTCGTTTCTAAAGTATTTCATTTGAATTTGACTGTGGACTCATTTGCCGGGTGTGACGGGTCGACAGCAGATGCTTGCACATCCATGACTCCTGGTCCCGCCTCTTGATTTCCAGAGGTCTTTTTTGTCCACTTTTTACCAGATATGTATCTGTATCCTGGACGTCGTTAAGATTTATAGTATGATATCTGAGATTTTTTATATTTTGACGTGCCATGGTAGACGTACCATATTAGACATGCGTTGTGTATGTATACGTTGACCACTGCATTAAGCATGTCGAATTATACCATAAATGTATCATCAAGTTGACGTATAGGTCTATGATAAGGTCAGAACGTTTATTGCATTGATCTAAGGTTTTATTGCTGATATTTTTATGGTTTTGCCAGCCCTACAAGCGGAGACACACATATGTGAGTGGGATATTTTTAAGTTGCATCAAATGAGATATTTATGTTAGGTTCAACGTTTAACAAACTTGGATGTAAACACAATATTATCGTATAAATAAATAATCTGAAATCTATAAACCGATCAAAGTGCAACTGCAAAAAAAGTTCAGGATGAACTTTACACATCTTATAAAATTTGACATTATTAATAGTGCTTGCAGTAAAAACATTTTAAATAATTCAATGTGTCGAATATGTACGATCAAGAATGAACCTTCGACATAAACGATCGTACTATACATATGTTTATGTTGAGTTTTAGATTATCACACGTTGATAATGTGCTTTGATACACATCTATATTAAGCAGAGTGACGCGGAAGATCTTATATAGGCTGCGTGGTTTAGACGTACTTTACATACTCCTGTTCTACATTCGACTGAAGACAATTTGAACATTAGACATTCTATATAGTTAATGTGTCAGAAACTACATGCACCTACCTGACTACCTTCAATAAACAAGTTTAAAACATCTGTGCATCGGTTATAATTATATGTAGATAACAAAAAGTAATGTCAAATCTTCTGTAGTTCAAAGCTCATTCAAGTAGATATGTGCAGAAATAATGTCAAGTTTAAATAATGCCGGCCGGACCGAAACGGAGCTTGATAGCGACAAACTGGTATTTTAATTCTCAATTTTTTTAAAAATGTCAATTACCAATTTTAAAGGGAAACATTAAAACAAGCAAACAAAAACAAAGTTTTCTTGAAATTCATTTCACTGAATAAATGAAATTTGAGTTACTTATTCACTGATACAAAAATGCAGGGCATTTCACATAGAAACTATCATTTATATATAAATGACAGAGGACATAGCTTACTAAGGGGTAGCATAAGAAGTTTAGAAGTACTTTTATATATCCTGTGTTAGCTTCAACTTTATGATACAAATCACAGGTATATTCTATTTTAAAGAGTACACGCCGTTTTAAATCAAACCGCTAGAACAATATAAACATATTAACTGATAATATGTCTTACGCAATGTTATACATGTTAGATTTTATGTACATTTAACTGCCTGCTATAGAATGTGTATGCATGGCCAAGTGCAACTCTTTATTTTAATGGAGATGAAATGGGAGATTCTTGAAAACCTTTGCAGGGATGCAATTGCTGAGAATAGAAATATTTTGTGTATTTCAATGAGAGGTGATTTTTTTCATACATGTAAGCTATATAATCTGTAGTTTAGAAGCCTTTGACTTTACCAAGGCAATGACAATCAATTTCCATGATGAAAGTGATTTTCGGTTGTTCTTTACAACAAACGGTAACCAAAACATCATACAATATAATTTAAAAGTTTACGTGTGATAATCTTATGCTAAATCGATTATATATCCGTATTAGCGTAAGTGTTATGATTCAAGAACCAATTGTAATAATTGTAAAATCAAAGACACTAAAATAAAGTATGTGAAGAGCATTGGACAGACGCGGAAGTCCGGATAAAACAAAAACACTACAATAAAGTATCTGGTGAGCTTGGACATACGTGGAAGTCCGGACAAAACAAAAACACTGAAATAAAGTATCTGGTGAGCATTGGACAGACGCCAAAGTCCGGATAAAAAAAAAACACTATAATAAAGTATCTGGTGAGCTTGGACATACGTAGAAGTCCGGACAAAACAAAGACACTACAATAAAGTATCTGGTGAGCTTGGACATACGTGGAAGTCCGGACAAAACAAAAACACTGAAATAAAGTATATGGTGAGCTTGAACATACGTGGAAGTCCGGATAAAACAAAAACACTGAAATAAAGTATCTTGTGAGCATTGGACAGACGTAGAAGTCCGGACAAAACAAAAACACTGAAATAAAGTATCTTGTGAGCATTGGACAGACGTAGAAGTCCGGACAAAACAAAAACACTGAAATAAAGTATCTGGTGAGCATTGGACATACGTGGAAGTCCGGACAAAACAAAAACACTGAAATAAAGTATCTTGTGAGCATTGGACAGACGTAGAAGTCCGGACAAAAAATAGACACTATAATAAAGTATCTGGTGAGCTTGGACAGACGTTGAAGTCCGGACAAAACAAAGACACTAAATTAAAGTATCTGGTGAGCATTGGACAGACTCGAAAGTCCAGACAAAAGAATCGTTATAAGTTGATATTTCGTGAGCTATGAACAATTTAGAGTATAATGGTCTAACCACTCGGTCTTGATTGAAGCATCACACTCTAAATAATGACTTTCTTCGGCGCGGATTCGATTTCCGCTAGAACTCAAGCTAATGTTGTGATGTAAATTGTATGCAATGATAATAATGCAAGTATAATTTAGCATTCTTCTGAATTATCAGCTGTTTTAGGGATCTCATACCAGTAGCAATGTCCAATGAAAAGCACTGCTTCATAACAATTGATAATTTTCTAGGAAACCGAGCTGTAGCGCCAGACGTTGATAATTCTTTAGAAAACTGAGCCGTAGCGCGAGACGTTTTAAACAAGTAAATAAATTCTATAAAGGGATGAAAAATGAAATAAGTTTGGTATCTTATTTGAGTAATCTATCTGTGTTTGGAATCAATATATTAATGCGAACTGTCCATCTGGGCTACTTCCTTATATCGTGGGATTACCGCTAGATATCTTTTAAAATAATTTCACAGACTCCTTTGATTAAAGGAAGCACCTACGCATAGTTTCAAACCACGTCCATATGGTGAATTGTCGTATTTTAACGTAAGTGCATCACTGAAAAAGTAAAAACAGTATTCAAAGTAGTCGAACGCCTTTTACCACTTTTAGATACAAAAGTATAGTGGTGCTTTGATCACGTCTAACCAGTCGTATTTTAATATTTTCAGTACTTTGAAAGATATTAAGTATCTATCGAAATATATCAGTGACGATCGATATATGTGTCAAATCATTTTAAGGAAATGTATTTAATCTTTCCTTTGAGTACAGAAGTATTATTGTTGCTAAGGATAAGTTCGTGTGTCATATTATTATTGGCATGAAGTTTATTTTGAATCCATCTAGATTAAGTTTATAAAAATAAGTATTGACTGAGAATATAGGTTTGATGCAAATATAAATTGATTTATAGCCTTTGCTTTTATAGAATTAAAAGATGTAAGAACGATTTGAGACATATCAGGTACATCTAAATTGAAAAAGGTTTTGAGGCACAGACATATCTGGGAGTAAAGAACAAGCAATGAAAAGCGATAGCTTTGAACTTGATAGTAATAGAGAAAAGCAAGTAACTTGGTAATGGTGGTTTCCGTAATAAATAGAAGTTGACTTCGTGGTATATTATAACATGGATACCAGAATTTATTACGTGACAAACAACATGAACAACTGCATTGACCAAGGGACATTTCGTATGGGTACCAGAGATTACTTCGATTATAATACTGGCGAAAGTAAACTACGGTGCGAAAAGGTTGGATACCAGAGTTGACTGCGATATTAACACTGGCTAAAGTGAACTACGGTGCGAATAGCTTGGATACCAGAGTTGACTATGGGGTAAATAGCATGATCACCAGCATTAACCAAGTAAAGAAATAACGTGTGTACCAGAGATCACTGCAAGATTTATAATCAAATCTAAGTATTAGCTTATTCATATGAAGCAGAATTCATTTAGAAGCGCGTGAATCAAAAGATGAAAAATCTAGCGGTAGACTTTGATATATCGTCGAAGTTTTGTCAATTAATTATGAAAATTTTCATACATATGCCAATGAGGGGATGCTTACTTCTCCATGGCACTTGATCCCACCTCTTGGTTCCCAGAGGTCCGTGTTTGTCTATTTTTACCATATTTGTATCTATATCCTGGACATTCTAAAGAATTATACTATATATTATATAGTATTAATTCCTCACTTATTCCATTTAAATTTGACTGGACTCACGGCGGGTGTGACCGGTCAACAAGGGGTGTTTACTCTTCCATGACACCAGATGCGACCTCTGGATTTCCAGAGATCCGTGTTTTTTTAATATCACCAGATTTGTATATTGTATCCTGAAGATGTATGCTTTGGTATCTGTTACTTTTATAACAACATCACGTTTAGCTTGGCAGCTTATGGCATTCAATGTCATACAAGTACATTGTCAAGATCCTCTTTAATATCATAGTTAAATTTAGTACGTCAACACATACCTAAAATTAAATAATAAAGATGTGTCTTACTGAGTTCCCTTCCTTATCACTAAATAACCTGTACTTATTGCGTGGCAGCCAAAGTATGCTAAAATTGACACAGTTAGTCATTCTACAAAGACAGATCTCTGTGGTATCATTCTGTACAATGAAATTAAATCACAGCAGCTCCCATATTGCCTTAAATAGCCGTGAGTAGAAAGTTTCAGTTATTCTGTAAAATCTGATAAGAATATTTACTCATACTAAAACAAATAATAGCTTCATGAGTCATTGTGTGATCTTTTGAATTCAATATGATATGAACAATAGATATTACTTCAAGATGTTGATGTAATGTTTTGACTGTACTTTAAGATGTTACATGCATATAAATGATTGAGAGCGAGAGAGAGAGAGAAAGAGAGAGAGAGCTCACCCTAACCCTGTAAAATATTGCGGTTATTACTATTGTACAATTAAACCTTGGCTTAGTTTTAAATTAATCTGTTTTTCATTCGAGCTTTGATTATCAGTACATGTCTGCTGTTTACCTTTTAGCACGCTTTCCTGATGTATCTTGTCACTAATGAATGTCGATAAAATCCAATAATTTACCCCTTATGTAATAATACAGTTGTTATTGAATAACTTCTTCTCTCTAATCTAAACACGAGCCATGTCCAAATGATTAAAAGTCGTTTTAATCAACTAATTGAGATAAAACAAACACAATGCATTTTATGAAGCTTTGTATATCACCCCATTTGATTAACAGATAGTCAAATGAGATCGAGACCAGTGAATGAACTTGTATAATAAGATAAAATAGTTTTGCTTGGACGCAGATGAAAGTTAAGAACACGCACTAAACAAACTATTTACATTTTAAATGCAAATTTGATCAAATTTCCAGTGATGCAGTTGAAATTCAGTGATGGTGATGCCGAATATTATAAACATAATTCTCAAGACGATCATTTCTGTCAATTAGACTTCATCAGTTGAGGTCTAATCTAAAACAGATTATCTAAAGGAAAAATGGCATCATACAAGGTCAAATAACAAAATAACAAATAACTAAATGTATAGCAAAACCTGTCTAAGAGTAACACTGTAAAAGGATTACTAACTTGAATTTGAATTAATTTAGAATTCAAATGGTGTTATCATTACCAAATATTACTTTAGTATCAGATTATCAGCTGGTACCTTAATACCAGGTACTAGGTTTATGTATACCCTCGGGGACTCAAACAGTCCACCAGCAGTGGCAACGACCTAGTGGTTATAAATATTATATACATAATACCAAAGTTATAATGCACAGAAACGATCGTTTCTGTCAATTAGACTTCATCACACACACACACACACACACACACACACACACACACACACACACACACACACACACACACACACACACACACACACACACACACACACACACACACACACAGAGCTAAATTATATATAGTTAGACATACTTGTATATTGAGCCATTCAGAATGTACTCACAGACAGATGTTTTGCAACAAATTGCATTTGCAGATATGGTTTTTGTTTTCATTCATTTTGCTTATTTGTGCCTGAATTGACATTTTCAGATTAGCTATATGAAAAGTCTATAAAGATTGTCTTTACAAAATTAAATGTACACAATTTAAAGGTTTATGTCATATCGTAAACGTAAACGTATTATTGATGTAAGATTTTTAAAGAAGTATATCTGTAAAAATTAAAACATAATTCCTCTTGTAACCTATATGAATGTATGCTTTTTCATATATATAGCCTAAGAGCTGAAAGTATTTTTACTTTGTGTATCATTGACATGGACTATGTCATATGAAATCTGCATTGAATTTGATTAAAATATATAAATGTAAATAAAAATATAATACATTTGCAACAAAGAATGCACTAAATTTATATTATAAATTATTTTTGAAGAATGAAATTCACATCTTAAAATATATTATTGTAATTAAAAAATAAATCAATGATGGCTGTGTGAATATTTTGCAATTAAGCCGCAAAATGTTTTGCCCAAATTGAAACCTGGTTTAAAGAAAATGAGTTTTTAATGATAGGTTGTTAATTCATCAAGTAATTGCATTACCTGGTAAAACGCCCTGTGCTACTTAAAAGTTTTGTTTTGCAAACTTTACTGCCAATTAATCATAAATATTAAAATTGATATTCGTATCGTAGCAACTGCTCTTTACACATCAATAAACAAGACAAAACATACTCAACAAAGTTTATTGTTAGTCGTTATTTAATATTCTAAAGTTTAAAGATTTGTGCATCTAGCAAATGAAATTGACCACTGCCAATCGTTTAATTTGTTCGACCTTGTAAGTGGAAGATTCCTGAAACTGACTACTGTTTATAGTTTAATTTGTTCGACCTTGTAAGTGGAAGGTTCTTGAAATTGACCACTGGCAATTGCTCAATCTATTCGACCTTGTAAGTGGAGGGTTCTTGAAATTTACCACTATGAATAGGTCAGTTTGATCGACCTTGTAAATGGAAGGTTCCTGGAATTGACCAATATCAATGGCTCAGTCTGTTCTACCTTATAAGTGGAAGGTTCCCGAAACTTGTACCAGGTCATAACAAAAAGGTTGATAACGTAGTTACGGCCCCTTTGCTAAGCACTTGACAAAAGACGTGAACGACGTGGATCTTTTCGATGTGACTAAAAGCCGTGTCAGGGGATGTGTGGTACATCCAAAATATCTAGATAAGACATCAAACTTAAAGCAAAGAAACACATAAATCGCCACAACATCACATAGTAAATGCTAAGCAATGTTTTCTTTTTTCTTTTTAACACGTGAGACTTATAATCGTTGTACAATCATTGATTCGAGTTTTCATTTAGTTGTATTGAGGATTGAGGAAATTACTTCCCATCAGATTAACGTGTTGTTTCACTATGCATTTGCATTGGTAGAGCGGATTTATCAGATTGACATACCGATTCTCTGAAACTTTGTATCGGTAGAGCGTCTGAAAGTTAACTCTGACATGAAGACAAATAGCATTGTTTTGAAAGATTTTAATGGCAAAATCTGTGCTCAATTCCTTGCCATGCTAATACAAACATAAGGAGAATTAAAACAAATTAAAGCATAATTAGGGTCATCCGACTTTAGGTCGGATGACCCTATTGTTATTGCAAATATTATTATTATTTTGTTTTCCTAGTAGATTTTGTGTCAGCTCTAGAGCAAAAACGGCTCGGCCGATTTTGCTAAAATTTTCAGCGTTTGTGAACAGCAACAACTTACAGATACGTTTTTGAAATTTTCCCAAAATTTTCTTTCCTTCTCGAGTTATCTCCCTTTATCACTTTTTTTCATGTCCAATTTTGTGGGTTATTTTTCTCCGCAACAACTGAAGCTAGAGCAAATCTGTTTGGATTTTCTGAAAGGGCAAAGACTGAAGTTGTGCATGGACATTTCAAAAAGGGCTCATTTTTTTCAGCTAAAAATGAGACAAAAGTCAAAATATCTCAGAAACTAAAAATCTTCACTATACACATATGCATGAGAAAGTTGTTCAGTTTCATGAGGTGCAGAAGCTCAAAAAGTTTCAAGGTCACGTGATTTAAGGTCAAGGTCACAGAGACATTTAAAAATTTAAAATCTCAATATCTCTAGAACTATCAGATATTAGTATAGACATATACAAAATAATTTGTAGAGAATAGGCGGATAAATAGTCATACGAAATTTCATGGTCATCGGATAAAAGGTCAAGGTCACAGGTGGGTTTGAAAATTCTCTAAAAATTTCAATTGAAAATAGCTCGAAAACGGTGAAATTTTTATAACCTGTTACTGTACAAGATATATAGAGGATTGGGTGAGAAATTTGTGTGCGAAGTTTCAAGGTCGTTGGATCAAAGGTCAAGGTCACAGCTCAAATTGAAATTTTCAACTCAAAATAGGTCTAAAACTATAGAAATTTTATATATATGTTAGTGTTGATGATTTGTAGGGAATAAGCTGAAGAACATATGTGTGAAGTTTCAAGGTCATCCGATGAAAGGTCAAGGTCACAGCTCAAATTGAAAATTTCATCTAAAAATAGCTCAAAAACTGTAGAACTTTTATATATAGGTTAGTGTTGATGATTGGTAGGGAATGAGCTGAAGAACATATGTGTGAAGTTTCAAGGTCATCCGATGAGAGGTCAAGGTCACAGCTCATTTTCAAAATTTCAACTCAAATTAGCTCATAAGCTACAGAACTTTTGTATACACGTTGCTGAAGGTGATTTGTAGACAATGTGCTGAAGAATATTTGTGGAAAGTTCCAAGGTCATCTGATCAAAAGTCAAGGTCACAGCTCACTATCAACATTTCAACTCAAAATAGCTCAAAATATCAACATTGGTCTTTGTTAATCGTTCTTCGGTCTCAGGGTCATAGCTTCTGAACTTTGCTCTTTTGCTCAGCTGAAGCTGTATCAAAGCTGTAGCCTCAGCTATGGTCGGATGACCCCTTTTTGCTTCAGCAAAAAGCTCAGCTCTAGTTTTTATTATTTTTATTATTAATCAATTAAATTCTAATAATGTTTGTGGCGTTATTAAATGTTGCTCGATCAACTATTCTATTTTAAATAATTGTTAAGGATTTAAAAAAAAAGTTAAAAATGGGCTAAAATTCTTGCAAATTTACATGTTAACGTTGCTTTGCGTGGTAATCAATGTCACAATGTCCATATATAGAATAGAAAACAGCTATAGCATATTTGAACGAGAGTCGGGCGTTCTCTTAAATACTAATGAGATCATTAACTAAAGCAATAGAGTAAATTTAAGTACTGAATACAAGATTTAGGCATTATATAACTTGATTATATTCCATTGCAGAAAAGATAAAGCTTAGTGTGATGTGATTTGACAAACTTATTTACCTTGTTGACTAATAAAATGACATTATTACAAGTGTAAATTACATTGACGTTTGACATTTTTAGAAGATAATAACAGTAAAAGTGCGCTAAAGAAGGCCTCCAATAAAATATTTTATTATTTTGGTGGTTTATCGATGTACAACCACAGCCTTCCGGAACTCATGTAATTCAAACGAGAGAGAGAGAGAGAGAGAGAGAGAGAGAGAGAGAGAGAGAGAGAGAGAGAGAGAGAGAGAGAGAGAGAGAGAGAGAGAGAGAGAGAGAGAGAGAGTGAGAGAGAGATTTTTAATATTATATTAAAATCATGGTAAATGAACGGATGAATGGCAATATGGATTTTAAACGTTTGTATTTTCATGTTTCAATGGTTTATGAAATGTGTTTGCTTTCCAAGAAGAAATTTCATTTGCTTCTTCCAAAGTCAATATTTTCAATATAAACACTTTTGCAGATACTTACAAAGCCTTCAATATAACAATCAATATTTACATTTTATTTTCACACCTGCATGTTAATACGCGTAATGATGAAAATCAATAAAACATTATATAATTTGTTTCATAAAATCTTTCTACTTAATATTTTCGAATTTTCACATGTTATTTTCTCATCTACACATTCAATCTGGTTCACGATTTCTTAAAAAACTCAATATTAAAAATGGAATAAGTGATTTTAAAACGCAATTGGTAAATAATGCATCCAGTTCAATGTAGGATATTTCATAGCCCCATAAACCTACATATTAAATTAACAATGCAAATTACAACATGATGCCTGCATGTTCTAAATCAAAGTTGTATATTTTTCTAGTTTGCTTCAGTAAAACCCTGGTTTTGAGAAAGTATAGGTTTTACTAAAAATTTATTAAACTGATTGATGTGAATTTGGCATAGAAATTTGAATGAACTGGATAAAATCTAGGTTTATTTGAAAAAAGGGTTCAAATTATATACTAGCAAAATAATATAGACGGGTTACAATTAGTTAGACCTAGTTTGTCTATAAAACTAAAGCAAATGTGAGAAAAACTACGTTTAACTGAAGAAAATAAAATATATCTAAATGGCCAAATTTCACATATTTACCCGAATGGTTAACGAAAGTTAAATTTAACCAATTACTAAGCAACTGAATTTAACCCTAGGTTAAATTTTAATCCTTGGTTATGAATTTTAAACAATGAACAACTGGGTACAGGGCGTAAAAGGTAAATTACTTACTGAGAAGTTATTGTCACAGGAATATCGAAAATCGTGTTTGATGTCAACGTTCCGCAAATTTTACGGTCGGTATAATGACCTTGTTTGCTATAACACTGTTTCACTTATTGGAATGTTGAGTTGTCTGTTCGATAGCGATTGTAGAACCATCCGTATTGATTGCGACTAGGATTTAATCCTCACTTGTTTCATTTGGATTTGACTGAAATCATGGCAGGTGTGACCCGTCAACAGCGGAAGCTTGCTCCTCCATGACGCCTGATCCCACCCCTGATTACCACATGTTCATGTTTGTCGAATGTTCACCAGATTTGTATATTGTATCCTGGAAATACTGAAGATTAATACTTTGTTATAATATCACGGTCTGCTTGACAGCTTACGGCATCATACGAGTACATTATCAAAGTCGTCTTTAAAATCATTTATAATTTGGTATCTTAGATTTGATATTAATGTGATTTTGGCGTAACATAGGTATACATACAATTGACAATTTTCACCTTAACACCTCTCTCTTACAACTCTCTTACAACTATTGTGCATGCTATCATACTCTATACAAGATTAGCAGCTCTAGATTGTGTTTTATAACAATATCGTATTATGTTGGTAACGATTGAATTACATTTTGTTCCTTTTGTCTAGGCTAGTGCTATTATCAAATCTTCATATATCATTTTAGTAGACGGGTTGAGTCATCGAGTACCACTTATGGTATCGTTTTAAAAAGTATGCATTTATATATAGATCAATTATCTATTTATTTTAAATTTTAGATTTTATTACCTAGACTGATAAAATTACTTGATCTTTAAAGAACAGAATAAAAATGGAATGACATATTCTTTGATATTACGAAGAATAAAACGATATTTACCATTTGCCATTTCAGTCATTTGCTTTCATTATAATGCAAATGGTTTCGATTCAGGATTAGCCATTTATTCTTGACACAAATACATAACCATAGAAACTTGGCAAACATGACTCGCAGCTTTGCACTTTTGGTAAACCAGAAGTTGAATCAATAACGCATTTGCTATGGGACTGTCTTAATTTTTTTTTACTTTTGAACATAGTTATAGACATGTGTTGTTAGTTACAGTAACATTTTACATATATAAAACAAAGTGTTTAAAAAGTTCCTTTAACCTCCTTCCTGATCTGAAATGTATCAAAAGGAAATTTATTGCCGTGAAGAATGGGAAATCAAATTTCTTCAACAATACATGATACACTTTTGATAAGAATGTATCATACACATTTAGTTTCTTGATAATACATATATATTTCTAAAATTCCTTTCACTAATAGAATGAAAAATAATAGAAACCCCTACATTGAGGGTATGACAAAGGAATCTCAATCCCAGGGTAAGATTGTTGAATGACAAACCCAAGTCTTGCCGAGGGTATGTCATTCAAGAGTCTTTTCCCAAGAATTGAGTGTTTCAATCATTCCTACTTTTCTTGTCCCTACTTTACCATCCTCCCTTTTATCTATCCATGTTCCTCCTTAAATAAACCGTTATGAGTTTACATAAAATGATATACTACATTATATTAATCTACATAAGCAACTATGTGCTGTTATATGTAACTCTTGACTATTCTGTTTTATAAACCATGTAATTAGCGACTATAAGAGACGGCTAGTAACTATTATAAAAATGATACCAAAGATATAGTAATGCAAAAAGGTCAAAACAAATGCTAAAGATGATCGTGTTCATCAGTTGAATTGGTATTCAAAATAGATAGTACTTCGATCCCATCGGGAATAAAAAATCTTAATCCTGTCCAAAAGCTGACCTCATTCTAAATTATATTTTTAAACAACTTATGGGCGGTCAATATTATATTGTTATTGTTTACAATTTCAAACAAACATATCTGCCGCCATAGTTAACGCAGCTCTCATTAATGTATTGTATCAAGTCGATTGTTCTTTAAATTAAACCTGATGTGTGTCGACACGAAATGTTATTAATTCCAAACCACGGTAATAAAAAGGCCAGGAAGTGTAACTTCTGACGTGGTATTGACTAAAGCATCTTCAATTTACATTTTAAAGTATTTTTGTCGCATAGAAATAGTACAACTGACATTATTTTTCTAATCAAAAGCCATTTATACAGCCATTCATTTAATAACAAGTGGCACTGTATACTTTTGTGTCATTTTAATTCTCTTTGAAACTATGAAATATTCGAATAATTTCATTATGTGCTCTTCGTTGTTCTCATACAAACGATTTTTTTCTCAAATAAGTTGCATAAAAGTTGATCACAAAAGTAGACCAAATTGATGATAAAGATATTTAAATTATGTTTTCACAATTTCAATAAACTAATACAGTGAAGAAGGAAAAAAGAGTTGAATTGATATTAGGTAATTTTCTATGTAAATCTGTTATTTAGCGCTTATATCTGGTCTAGACTATCTGTCCTAACTTCAATGTAGCCTGACTTACAGGATGGTATCTAGCTCATCAACAAGTTTATTCTTCAGTAACAAATAATTTTATTATAACTTCTGTTAAATTCTCGTAATCTGCTTGGCTGAGAGATATGTGAAAAATTTCAAGGCCACCCGCTCCGTTAGCAAAGATAAAGAAGCCAGGGTGACATTCCAAAAATGTCATATGCGCCAACGTTATGCGCGTACGGTTCGTCCCAGTGAGAGCTTCTCGTTGTAGTCAAAATGTTTTTGTACTTTTTAGTTTGCTGGTTAATAGTTGAAATGTAAAATATCCATGGTAATATATTAAAGCAACAAATATGACATTCGGTATAATAAAATACAACAATGCTTCCTCGGGGTAAAAATATGCAATATCACCCTCTTATGACTGTAATATTTATTTATTATATTATACCTCTTCATAAATTCTATCGATTTCATTGGACAATAATCGTAGAGTGTTTTCCACTGTTTCGGTCATTCCAGGGTGATATTCAGCTGCTGATATTCAATACAAATATCACATGCGCAGAAATAGATGCGCGTACGGTTCGCTTGTTTTTCCCATGTAGTAATCAGGTGTAACCTCTATATGACTTGTGTAACATACATTTCTTCGACGTAGACTGGAACCGAAAGAAATAACAACGGAAATTAAATGATTTGACAGAATTGATATATCATTATCAAATATATTTGCTGAAGTCAGCCAAACAGACATGCTCGCTTGAGGCTCAAGATTCAAAAGCCGACGCAAAGAACGGTTTGGGTATCGAAGGCAGTTTGTATTACGAACGTGATGAACTTACGTATATGTAAATGTTTGCATGATTAAAGTATAAAAATAATACTGCTGATGCAGTTTATTTTGTGTTTTACTTAATTCAATGAATAATATATGCTTCAATAGAGGGATCGGTATAATATAATAAATATAACATGCCTTGGTTTACAATGTATTTCCTCGGGGTGACATTTTCCACCCTCTCAGGAATGTTATATTTATATAATACCAAGTGTCATATTTGTCTGAATGATAATAAAGGAACCTTCATATTTACTTTACAGAGATAGACATTTGGATAATCTGTAGAAGATCATCTAAAGAAGGTCAATACATGTAGAAAAAACTCACGTTAATTGTAAATATCTGATAACGGAAAACCTCAGACAAGTAATGAAAAAATCTGGAAGACGGGATCACGAAATGATATAGAATAATATAGCTTAACAGCATTTAACGATAACCATTTGAATTTAAATTTATTGAAACCTTGATTTGCCCTCAAACTTCCGATATCTTGATGAGATTTTGTCTGTTTTAAAGAATTTAAAGAATACCTTGATAGAATTTTAGCTTTGCAGATATAAGTAACTCCAGTAACAATACTAACTTAGGTTCATGAACTTCGTCACAATAAATACAACAGAATCCGATTTGTATCTTATAAAATGGTTGTACGTCGACTATAAATAGAAGTATAGTTGTAAAACAAATTCTTATATTTGCAACCTTTTGTTAAATGAGTGACTGTGAGCGTTTAGATACATCTGTAATGCCGGAAATATGTTACAATACAGGGACTTGCCCACTATAAACCATGTTATTTTAAAATAACATGCTCGCACATTACATACTTTGGTGGAAGCGGTGGGATATCATTGACGGCCATTTGTCTTTATATATGACAGACGTTCAAAATGCCAACATCTAGTAACGACGATATCAGTGCCAAAAGGTCGTACATTGGTTCAGGAAACTTAAAGTAACTATGAAAACACGTTATCCCTCTGTATTTAGTGATCCAGAAGTGGTAACCGTGCTGGATAGATTGCATCACCAATATTTACTGGTCCCAGCAATGCCTCAAATGATATAGTTTTTATTTGTAAGGCACATTACAATAATTGTTTATTAGAAGAACTAAGGTTTGATACGGATTCTAGTAATCATACATACAGCCGTAGCCCACTTTCAAAGACGAGTTCCTTCAAAATCGCATGTCCGCATTACGTGATTTTGATGTACTACAACCGATACTGATTTTTAGCTACCATATTTATATTGGATACCTAACCTTCACAAACCCCATATAAGCAGAGGTACATAGCAGAATCCAGCAATGTTCCACCAAACCTTTATCTTTACTCCTTACCAAGATACTAACAACCGTTAAGTAGGAACTTCAGCAATACTGTGTACAGTTGCTTATTCCAGAAGCGATGTAAATCAGATGAGGATATTTAAAAAATTCAAATAGACAATATATTTATGATTTCAAATCAAAATGAAATACGTGAGGAACGAATCGTCACAATTGGTACAGGCGTCGAAATAACCGCCATAGAACAGGTAACTCAACATTTCAATTAGTGAAACAGAGTAATCGCAAACAAGACTATTACATCCAACCATAAAATTTGTGGAACGTTGACATCAAAGGCGGTTTTTGATATCCCTGTGTCAATGATTTGTCAGTAAGTAGTTAGTTTACCTCTGTATATGAAATGTTCATATGTAGAACAGGCCGTGGTATATCGGATCATTTGTGAAATATAAACTCCATATGCGGGTGACTGTAGGATATTACTACTTAGATGTTGAACATTCACAGTGGGAAAACCGAAATCTTCGTGTTTGTCGTAAAGCTTAGTTTGTAATTTCCCGTTTGTGTCTATAGTAAGTAAAATGTCTAATTATAAAGCGTGTGTGCTTTATTCTGTTGTATCTTTAATTTCTAGTTCGCTGGGATATATCAAGTTTGTCAGAAATAATAAAAAATACTAGTGAAGCTGGAATGTTTGTGAAGACTGACGTTGGTGAGAAAGAAGAGACAATGATGGTAGACACGGGTAAGCTTAGTTGCTACCCATTACTACATGAATTGACAGCTAACACTGATTCCAAACTCGATCAAATTGATGCAAAGATTTCATTGCAGATGGCTTGCCCTTGAATATCAAAGATATAACACTTATTTCGATCAGAATTTCTGGTATGGAATTTACCCATAAAATTATTGTTGCAGACATAAGCGTGGATGGCATCCTAGGGTTGGATTTTATGCGACAACATTATTGTACAATAAATATTAAAGCGAATATACATCTTGTACAAAATGAGAGAGGGTGACAGTTGAAACTGAGTTACAAAAAATGGTTGCTATAGGGTGTGCTTGAATCAGCCATTTCGGATACCCCCTCGAACGAGAATTTTTACTCTCTGTAGTATACAAAGCAACAAGGATGACAAATCTTCAAACTTTGGACACAAACTGATAGACAATTATGTCCCAATGAAGACAATGAAATTACATAATCATGGACATACACAGAGTGATGGTACTATGGTTGCAGAATGTAACGATGTCAGCAAAGTGTTCAGCAATGTTGACAATTTGGTGTTACAGCTATCCGACATTCCACACAATTTAAGGAATTTATTTGAAAGGTCAACTCAGAATTTGGATTCTGATCAAAACGAAACGGTCAGGAAGGTTTTGATAAAGTACTCAGATAATTTTGTTAAGGATGACTATGATCTTGATCGTACGGAAGCGTATTAGGGCCACCTTATTTTTTTATTTTTCGTTTTGCCAACTTACAACTTGGCTTTTCCAATTTTTTTTCTTGGAATTACGAAGTTTAAAGGTAGCTTTTCCAACATTTGTCTTGGAATTTACAACTTTATTACTCGTTTTGCAAACTTTAAAGTTGTGCTTTTCTAAATTTGTTTTTGAAATGTTCAACTTTAAAGCTGGCTTTTCAAACTTTATTCTTGGCTTTTCGAACTTTGAACGAGTTAAATCTTTGGCATTCCTATCAAGAACAATATGTATCTGTAGACAATACATAAAGAATCAATGGAACATCCAGCTTATGACTGCTGAATTTCTTTTTGTTTTCAGAGTTAATTAGTTTGAAAATTGAATATTTTTGAAAAATAAAGATGTCACAATTTAGTGTCTGCTAACCAAAAATAACCTTTTATGCCTTGTAAACTCATAATAAAAAGATTCTAATGGAGAATACCCCTAACATTTATTTCATATGCATTATGTTTGCTGAGATAATCTTCTTTTGTGATGTATAATCAATGTGACATATTAGCATTTGGAGGCATAGTTTCATTTCTGGGTACTGATACATCCACTAAGTATACTTGTTTATTAATCTAATGACAAAATTTGCAATGTTGTCATATAAAAGTCGTCCCCTCAAGTTATACAAGGCTTTGTGCAACAAAAAGTTTAAGAATCATATCGAAAAGAAACTTAAAATGCATCCATTTAATAAACTACGGTGACGACGAATTAGATGTGCAGTGGTCTCAACATGAAGAACAATTGCGAATCCCAAACGGGATAGGACCAGGTGTCCGGAAGGAGTCAGCGTCCTCTGCTTTCTAGTACGTTGAACGGATCAATGAAAAGGTCAAGTTTGGTGAATAGGTCAAGTTCGGTGAAAGGCATGATTGACGAAAGGGAGCCACTGTCTGTGGCAGTGCTCCAGAATACTATCTTATATTATTGAGACGGGGACTTCATAATGTTTAACAGGATCCCCGTATCGACCATAAAATTTCTCAAACGACGATTGCAAGCGTTCAACAACGTAACCTTGTGTAAGTAGTTTATTGGTGAGTCGTTTTGCTCTCTGACTAAAACATTCATAAACATAAAAAGAGCATGCCCTGGCATAACGTATAAGTTGTGAAATGAAAACGCCATAGACAGGAGAAGATGGAATATTACTACTTAGAACAGGGAAGTTCGTGATATGGAAATTGAAATCGTCGCGTTTGTCATAAAGGGAGGTGCGAAGTTGACCGTCCTTTCCAATCTATATGAGTAAATCTAGGTAGGAAGCAGATGTGTTGCTCTCTGTCTTTTGCATCTTTGGAATTCAATAAATGTATGGCAATGCAAGCCCTGCGTCACTTGTGGGTAATCACGAAATAATTCATTGCTTTCCAAATGTTTACTTTATTTGTATCAATGCTACATTTCGGGGCAGTCCCTACACTTCACCGAATATATGCACTATTTCTGATAATATGAGCCACTACCATAGCTTCTCAGGGTAGTTTCGATGTAGATGTAAGATCATTGACTTTTAACTCCACCATTTT
Source organism: Atrina japonica (assembly GCA_030159075.1). NCBI lineage: Eukaryota > Metazoa > Mollusca > Bivalvia > Pterioida > Pinnidae > Atrina > Atrina japonica. The sequence continues at coordinate 63,128 of BROG01001194.1, forward strand.
AACGAAGAATTGCCTGATTGTACTGTTTCGTCATATACACGTTATCTGAAAACTTAAAACTACGTTATAGATGTTCAAATTGATTCAATACACACTGTCAGCTTGCCAATTTATAAATGTAGACCATATTTATATTAATCTTGACAAGTCCAGAACAATGATGAAAAAGCAAAGAATAAAGTTAATAAAATCAACTTTAAAGTTGGCAAAACTAGAAAAAAATTTAAATGCCAATAAAAAAGTTGGAAAAATGAAAAATAAAAAAATTATGGTGGCTCTGATACGCTTCGGTATGATCGGGTGAAATCGGTGCAACATTGTATCAATACTGGAAATGCCCCACCAATAAAATAACCACTTAAACGTTGAATATGAATTCAGAGGTCGATAGTCATCTTGATGCATACACAGCGATGTTATTCATGTCTTGGAAATATACAATGCTGGAGATATGGTTAACATCTATTTCCGAAGGCACACGTAGGCAAATATTATAAACATAATACAAGATCCCCGTATAAACCATTAAACTTCTTAAACGACGATTTCAAGCGTTCAACAACGTATCCTTGTGTAAGTAGTTTATTGGCGAGTCGTTTCGCTCTTAGAATATAACATTCATAGGAAAAGCATGCCCTGGCATAACGTATACGTTTTGAAATGAAAACGCCATAGGCAGGAGAAGATGGAATATTACTACTTAGAAACGGAATGTTTGTTATATGGAAATTGAAATCGTCGCATTTGTCATAAAGGGAGGTGTGAAGTTGACGGTTCTTTCCATTCGAGAGGAGAACTATATAGTATTCAGGAGCACACCCTTTCGCCAATCGTGCTTTTCAACGAACTTGACCTTTTCACAAAACTTGACCTTTTCACCGAACTAGAAAGGTCTCCATGGAAATTTGCGACCGTTTTGGCATACCAGCAGGGGAAGCTGACTCCTTCCGGACACATAGTCCTATCCCGTTTGGGATTCGCAATTGTTCATCATGTTGAGACCATTTTCACATCTAATTTGACGTGTTCTAATGGACTTGAATTTCGATTATCAATTTGTACTTCTTCATTTTTTCGGTAGTTAGCAGTTTATATATTTATATAGGTGGTCGTCAGTTATATTATATATCTCTATGCAATATAGGGACTTGCCCATTATTAGCCAGGAAGGTTACTTTAAAATAACACGCTTTCACGTTATACGTCACTGACCGTTGATGCTAGATAAAAGAATGAATTCAGTGTGCAAATCAATTGTCTACAGAGTGAACACAAACTTCACGAGATTTTATACCAATATTTTTATTGAAAATTATATTGACGTTTTATATTTTGCCAATTTTTTCGCAAAATTTCGCTCATGTTTAAGGACCAATTTTCTAGGCAAATATGCGATATTGCTGTAATAAAATCTAATACATTGTAGGATATTTATCTGTATAACCTATAACGGCTAATATATAAATTATTCAAAAGCTAAGATGATCATGTTTTTACAGTGGTTACTCTAAGACGGATTTGGCTATGCATTTAGATTTCCTATTTGGCCTTGTCTGATATCACTTTCTCTTTGGATAATTTATTTAAAATTGGAGCTCAAATGATGAAGTCTTATCGACAGAAACGTTCGTCTTGAGCATTTTAACTTTGGTATTATTTTTATAATATATATATACACATACATCAGCGATACACTCTAAAATATTTCCACATGCGCGATCTCGCAAACGAAGATCCTTACATTTGCACTATCATACTCTAAATCAATATTTGAAATACAATACTGTGATAAACTTAAAAGTAAACATGAGAACTTTACATATATTCTTCAAAACATTTAACACACATTAATACGTACGTACAATTAGCTTTCTTATAAGTTTTCCGATGTGAGATGTAACTGAAGTCATTTTATATACATCATATACATATTCATTTCACTGTATATTAATTGGCAATATACATATAATCAAATTGCTGGTTATAATTCAAAAAACTTAAATCTATATGTGATTGGCTGTAGTCAATTTATCATGTAATTTGTCTGCTATAAAGATATTTCTTCACCCAATTGGTTGGGTAATAAGATATAATTTAATTGACGGATATGAGACAAATCATATCACATTCTCATATAAATGTTTTTAATTTTACAGATATTCAGTGGTCGGAAACAATGAACGCAACTATCTCCTTCAACACATCTATCCCAATTTGTAACCTGGTAAATGAAAACATAGCATGGAACCCGTCCGATCTATGAAGAAGTCTGACATCCACACCAGCATCAATCAATCGTTTCCGGTACATAAATCCATCATCACGTAGCACATCATACTCTCCAACAACAATAAATGTAGGTGGCATTTGTGATAAATCATCCGCAAGCAGAGGTGAAAACATTGGATTTATTAAAGTAGATTTGAAATAATTAGACAACTCTTCATTGCCTTTTGTCTGTACTTCCGGTAAAGACGTGTTCGGAAGAAGTTTCTCTGGAATTAATGTTTTGTTAACATATGTTGCATATTTTGATGTTTTAAGTTCTTCTGACGTATGGTTATTGTTTAGAAATTGGGGTATGTATTGAAATCCATCCCGGCCTCTCCAGTATGAAGCAAATGCAAGTGTAACTGCCTCCGTCGTCAATAGAGATGGCATTACGTTATCCTTTGTCACCATAGAAGATGTCTTGAAATCAAAAGCCTGCAATTCCGGATATAGTAAAATCTGGTATTTGACTGGAATGTGTGTTAAGTAAACGAAATTGAATGATGCAGCAGCTGCCAAGTTTCCCCCAGCGCTATCACCTGGTGAAACAAAACATACCCCGATATCAATATGTAGATTATTTCTAAAGAACCAGTATTTCAGTCTAATCCATTCACTTGATAGACTTCTGCACATTGAAAATATTTCTGAGCAATGCTTTATACACGAATAAATGTTTACCAATTACTTGATTCATTTACAACAATACTATCCTAACAAATTGACCTCACTTTTTCCAGAGTATTGGTAGATTACTTTTGCTTCCAACACTTTCCATATGTATTTTAAGACATTTATCAAATTAATGGCACTTGGTTATTAAAGTCAAACAAAATGACAAATGAAGTAATATAACTTCAATAGCCAAACAACTAAAATCTTTTGAATTATTGTACCAAGAACATGCAATTACCACAAATTACATTTTCTAATGAAATAAAACTTTTTTATTTCTTGCATAATTAAGGTATAAGTCAAACAGTTTCTAATTTTCATACTTTCTATACAATATATATTTGCATCTAATGAATGGAAATACCAAGGAAAATAATTGTGACAGTATGTTTATTTAAACTCGTACTACTTTGGCCAATATAAAATGACAGATCATTTAGCCCAGGATTCACCGTTCACTCGTCATGTATTTTCTCAAATCGATGATATTGTTAGAAAATAAAACATATTTTTTTCTTTTGCTGGAGTAATGAAAATGTGACAATTTGCGATGGTAATTTTTTACAAATAGTAGAAAAATCAGTATATTTGAAATAATTACTGTTCAGGACCCGGTTGTATCAACGGTTCATTAAAGTTAATGAAACATTCATCCTAATATTTCATTAAATTCTAGAGATTCATAAATTAAAGAATACATCAAAAGTTGTTTTATGAAACTTTCAATAAATCTTCATTAGTAATTGTGTCATTAAATCTGGACGTATTCATTAAACCTGTGTTAAACATGACGTCACAATAACTTGCGTCAGAATTTCATGACGTTTTGCTACCATGTACAGCGCACGTCACATTCTGTCAATTAATAATTGGTATATGATATATGCATGAAGTTTTCTTATTTAAATTATTTAACCGAAAGGCGAGCTAGGCTTTTGATATTTAATACAAAATTCTTTTTGAAATCTTTATACCAAATGTGAGTAGTTACCTTTGGCGACTTTGACTGAGGTAGGTTTCAAATACGAGTTAGACAAAACAATCTTTAAATTCTGGACTTAAAGATAGCAACATTTTGCAATTACGATTTTATTGAAACACACAAATTCTACAAGATGACAAAGGGCAATTGAGTAATTACCATCACTTTGTCAAATAAAACAGTACCTCTAAATCTCTTTCGGTTTGGAATGATCAGAAATGAAATCTGGACTAAACACTGTATATATAGTTGTTTTTATCTGAATATATTGATTGAAAATATATCTAGTAACATTAATTTAACGGAATTCCTATATTGTTGATGACATAACTACTTCAATTTATTTATTTTCAAACTTTTAATATATATCTTGTAGTAAACTATGGATAGATATGCATATTGTATATGCATTCCATTCACATCTCTCTAAGTTTGGTACCAATGCTATCGTATTTTAATCGCCCCCCTCACCGGATCCTAGTATTTCATGAATCAATTGATTAAAGTTCCTAAGCAGCAAGCATGACCTGCAATTTGTACAAAGATGAGGGAATAATGTGTTAGGTGTGGTCGATCAAGTTAAAATTACACTCTATGACGCGCGATGTATTGATAAACGGAAACTGATTGGTATATTTTCATATTGGTCCACCATTAGTCTCGAATCCACATCTGTAATATTTTATTAGCAAAAATTCTTATTTGGATGTAAAATGTCATGATGACGAATTGTAATATAAATTTTCTTCTTTAGCACCATACATGTCTAATGAAATGTCTAACAAAACATTGAAAATAAACAATTTGAACCAACGAATGCTTATACAAGTATTATAATATATAGACTTGTGAACATATCTAGACAGAAATAATTTTTGGGATCTTGTGAGGGTTAGATCATAGCGCTTTTTAGAACCATGAAAGTTTGCACTGAACTAAAAATAGGTGGTCTCTTGTTGAGTTAAATTGTACTAGGACTCTATCCTTCTCAATCATTAACTGGCCACAGTGGCAGATTTAAGGGGGTCGTGTAGGGCGTAAAGACACTCTCGTTTGCATTATCTCAGCATGCATACATTTATTTGTAAACGAATTTGCATTGGATCAAAATGTATAGGATTTTCCCTTATATTATTATCAGCTAGAGACCTGGAAATTTAATCACCGATGATATCCAATTCTTTACACAAAATAAATGCACCATTTTCACGCCCCCACTGAAAATTCCTTGGGCCAACACCATAATATTATAACTGAAACAAAGTTAATTGTGGTGTAAAACACCATCCAAACCAAAGCAATACAATAGCCGTAGAGAGAGAGAGTGTGTGTGTGTGTGAGAGAGAGAGAGAGAGAGAGAGAGAGAGAGAGAGAGAGAGAGAGAGTAAATATGCACAAATCATTACAAAATTATATATGCGTATATTTGCTGTTTGTTTATTGTTTGTTTATTGTTGTTTAACGTCCCACTCAAGAATATTTCACTCATATGGAGACGTCACCAAATGCAAGTGAAGGGCTTCAAATTTTGGCCTATGGTCGGCACTTACGGCCATTTAGCAGTGAGTGGTCTTTAACTGTGACACGGGACCTCCAGTTTTTACTGTCTCATCCAAAAGACAGGAAACCAACCTGTCGCCGGCGGGACTCGAACTCACGACCTCACGATCCAGAGTCGAGCACGCTACCGACTGAGCCAGGCCGGCTCGCGTATATTTGCTAGATTATCAGTGCAAGAATTTTTTGTAATGGATAGATCGGCCTACTCATACAGTGAAATCGATACAAATACGGTTCGTTTTGTTTCCACGGATATCACAATGACTATGAAATCTTTATCAAAGTGTAGACACCAATGAGTTAAATGAATAAAGCAAGCCTGAAATAATGGTAGGATAATGCTACCCTGAAAAAAAACTGTCAACCTTGCAGAAACAAATAGATCTAAATAATAGAGCGATTGAGCATAGGGTACGTGTGGAAAGGGGGATCCCCTATAAAGCTGCTTATTACGTCATCAGATTCCAATAATTCCGAAAACGTACAGGTCTAAACAACTTGAAGAGCGGGAACTACACGTATGTACAAACTGGAAGCTTTTCTCTGTTTGTTAGATAATGAGTTTACAGTACAACAATATCATTATAAAATACAAGATTTAGTAGTTATTTTGGTAATAAACTTCTCTAAGATCTATCCATAGATCAATAGAATATATCCGATATCATTGATAATGTCATACATCTTCAGATAACTTAATGAGTGATTGGCATACCTAGATCTAGCTCAATTTCTAGAAAATATACTTTTAAATTAAAAGAGAACTTTGAATTGGTAATTTTGTAGGCCTACAGTATACATACTACTTCAGTCATAAACCCATAATGTAGGCCTATAAAATCTTAAAACTCGGAACGTTTGTGGCTGCCGCGTACAAAATTTATTTTCATCCAGTCAACAGGTAAAGCTATCCGTACACGTTGCTTAGACACTTGACATGGGTTCTGTTTTATTTTTTTATTTATTCAATTTATTTACCGGTTAACCCTTTTCTCACAAGTAACTCCAATTGTCATCAGACAATAGTCAAATACTAAAAGTAAACTTTACTCATAGACTTATAATCAATAAGGTCTATGTCAGGGTTAGGATTAGGGTTAACCGTCACCCTAACCCCTAACCCTGTAAGCATTTTTCCAGCATTACACAATTAGTCTATGTTACGCAAATAGTGCTTAAACGCACGAAATGACGTCACATCTTAGTGTAAACAAATATGTCTCCTCAGAATGGTGCAAGTTTGGCTTAGATCATATATGAATTTATGTTTGAATTATCTTGTTTATTCTGAGTTTGATTGGTTTATATAGTAAGTACTGGGCCTCCTTTAAGTTGGGTAATTTAATGAAGCTTTAATGTAGCCTTAGTGAACCGAACCAGTCATTAACTATTGATAGATCAGACTTTAATGACACATTAGATATAATCGGGTCCGGATGATGGTGGTGTCGTCTGGCCTTAGTCTAACATAAACAGTATCAAGGATGCTCCTAATTCTGGACTATAAATGTGCTTTGAAGTTTGTAAATTTGAAGTAATTCCAAACTATGTATGTAAAACTGAACTCAGTATCAGTTACAATAGTAATACATTCCAATATAAAATATAAGCTCCATAGTAAATCTCTTTATTGTCTACACTTACCAGCAATTCCAATATTGTCTCTGTCAACTCCATATTTTTTGGTGTGTTTGTAGAAAAATTTCGTAGCTTCTATACAGTCAGACAATGGTACTGGAAATGTGTATTCCGGGCTCAATCGGTATCTGATTAACATAAGATTGTTTCCATCATCATATGGTGTTTTTACAAATGAATGAGCACTTGCAATATTAAAACTCACTTTCATTTGTATACAAGCTAATTATGTCTTATCATAGTATTACGACATATTACACGTTACTCTATTGTTATATCGCATGACACTTTAACATCTAGATCAAAATAAATTGATTACGTCATTTCGAATCTTTGAAATATCGCATTTGAATATAGATAATTAATTTTTGAAAAGATTTCCCCTTTCTGAAAGAACAACTGATTACTGCCTTCAGAAAAAGATGAAAGTCAAATTGGACTTGATCCTTTTAATGAATAATACATATACGTCTTCACGCTTCCCCCTCTCTTTGGAAGAGCAAATATGTAATCAATAACCTGACGCTATCAATTATCATTACATAACGTTAGAATTGTAAGAATGATTTACAATATACCGTGTTATTGCTCTTTTAAGTTTTTCGCCGCTTTTCTCATTGATTATCAGTTGAAATTCATTAAGTTGATAAACGGACTGGCTGATGAATTGAGAGATGATATGAAAGTTTACCTTTATCAAGAATTGAAACACACTTCGGTCGTCATATTCTAGTCAAAGAGATATGTTAAACAAGACAGGAAATCGATATTAATGAGAATCCTTAGAATTCTCGCTTAAAAGTGAATATCTGTTAAAAAAATACTAATGTACTCATCGTAAATTGCAAGTAAATCAATTCGTAATACGAACTGTCAAATATATGGCTTGTACAAATGGTAATTATTCACAGCATAAACAACATTGTTCAAGAAAAACAATTGTTTAATTCTTTGTTTTCATAGCAAACATAAAAGTACATAACATAATCGGATATAATAATTGCAGTACGCAATAGTTCAAAAAGAAAACGAGTACGCAATAGTTAAAAAAGAAAACGAGTACGCAATAGTTAAAAAAGAAAACGAGTACGCAATAGTTAAAAAAGAAAACGAGTACACAATAGTTAAAAAAGAAAACGAGTACGCAATAGCTCAAAAATAAAACGAGTACGCAATAGTTAAAAAAGAAAACGAGTACGCAATAGCTCAAAAATAAAACGAGTACGCAATAGTTCAAAAAGAAAACGAGAACGCAATAGCTCAAAAATAAAACGAGTACGCAATAGTTCAAAAAGAAAACGAGTACGAAATAGTTCAAAAAGAAAACGAGTACGCAATAGTTCAAAACTAACAAATACAAAATACTTGTTAGTATTAAACAAACTGTAAGTTGTACTGCTCTATATAACACTATTAAATAATGTCGAGTCAATCATTTTAAATAGTGTTTTACGGTGTTTCTCGTCTTCTTAATATTCTCATGTTGGAGAGAAGTGTAAACAATATAGATTTTATCAGCGCTCTCAGTAAGTTGACAATTATGTTTGTACTGTTTTAACTTATAATGCATTGAAAAATATGAACAATTGCTTTTCTTTATTAAATAAGGTACAAGTTTGAATACTTTAAAATATCTTTGTCAATAGCGCAATAAATGTTTAAAAGTATCGTTGTCAAAGATGACAATACTTACTCTGGTGCCATTATGACGATTTGGGCTTCTAGGCAAAGGTGGCGCAATACTTTGTCGTACGTATCTAAGAGAGAAAACAACAAAAAACATTTGCTAATGTAAGCAGGTACTAAAAGCACTGAAATGGGGATGAATGATACAAAATAAATTATGACTCAATTATTTCTGTATGGGAAATATAACATTATCAATGACATGACGACATATTACAGACATCATAGTTCTCATTGAAAAATACCACAAATCTCGAAGTAACCTTTCAACTCCCCTGACCATTCCATTTTGTCGTATAATTGAAAACATATACCACTGGACCAACAATCCCACCTTGAGTAACCCCTTCCGTAGACAACGTGAAGAATTCTGGATTCGACGGCTTGGCACTACATACCCTTATGGATTTAATGATAATATCAAAGGTTTAGGAAATTTGTCGAGTCCACAGTGTGGTAATGTCAATGTAATGAAACTTTTAAATTCAACGTAAGACGTAAACGAAGTCAAGGACATCGTGCATACAACTGACCCAAAATACATGATGTCGTTTTTTCATCTCTTTTACATTACGTTCACAAAACATTAGGAAACTGGCAACAAACTTGATTATATTCCTTTAAGAATTCAACGATCTTTTGAGGAAGCAAAAATTAATCCCCAAACGGGTTCTTCAATCCCGGAATACACACTTAACTCCGTTATAATAGACATTCCTTATCACAGACTGTTCAAGCCTACACACGTTACTAGCGATAACTGTTCTGAACAGACACGTCTTTTCCTTATATTTAAACTTACAAATTATAGTATAAACTCTTTAAACATTAGAAATAAAAAAAAGTTCTGTCCTGTGTTCCGCCATATTTTACATCGAAGACCACGCCTTGCATTTCATATAACTATACACCCAGCATCGTATCCAAGTTAGTTCAATTACAAACGGGTTTTGCAGTGCCTAGACCATCTTCTACATAACACCGTCACGTGTTCATGTGCATCATCTCCCTTCGAATATAATCCTATCGGGCACGTCCTCACAGGCTACGTTTCTATTGTTGAAAATGTTTTATTATTTTAAGAGGTCCAGAATACCGCGAAGCCCGTTCCTTTAAATGGCGACAAAATTTCAGTTAAGTTATGAATTTTGTCGAAGATTATGCCAGACAATAGTTCAACCATGAAGACGTGGAACCAGACACTTTGTCTGAATAGCTAAAAGCTATACGCTGATTGATGAAATCTCGTATTAAAAAACTTGAAGGAATATAAAAAATCTCAGTTACCAAAGTATAAACTGTTATGATGTCATAATTATCCATATGCATTTAACCCTCTTTATATAGTCTTAGGATAAATCATTGAAAATAGATATTTACAAGGTAGATACGGAAGCTCATAAGGGTCATTTGAAAAAATGTCTATCTGGTAATTACGACATAATTAAGTCGAAATTACCTCGTTACTATATCGAAATTACGACATAACTAAATCGATATGATTTAAAAATGGTTTCAAATACAAACTGTAACGATTGTTCTACAATACATAAACTGTGTGGGACCAAACAATTGGCATATAAAATCGTACAAATTACAGATAAAAATTAATACTAAATGATTCATTTGTCAGAAATAAATGTTTAAAATAATAACGCTGTACTTTAATACTTGTTGTACATACCGTAGGTCGTGTTTTAACACTATATTTCAACATTATACTCACGCTGTATATTATGCTATACACTGACGTAAGATACGCTAATTGTATTGAACATGTTAACAAGTAAAATGATATTAACACGTGTATGTAATAATTATGTATGAAAATGTAGTTTAAACAATACATAGGCATATAACTATGAAAAAGATTAAATGGAAAATACACCTTTTATGACAAGTAAAAATTCCAAATCGTTATGTCGTAATTTCGACATTGTGATTTCGTAATTACGCGATAGAGTGTCGTAATTACGACTCATAGGCTTCCTTAGGTAGATGTAGACATGTCGTCCATGATTTAGACCACTAATAAATAACGTCACACAGCTCCACCCATCCATTATGATGTAATTACCCATGTGACTAGATGAAAAGGAACTTGTTGAAATTATACTTAATTAATAAACAAAGTTATACGGCACAGTTAACTACATAATGTTATATATATATATATATATATATAATAATAATAATAACAACCAGTACTAAAGTTAGGAAAATAAAATATACTGATTGCTAGTACAGGTCTACCAAGGTAAATCGACACATGTTTACAAACACAACGTGTGTAAATCAAATTACAACAGGGGTGATAAGCCACTTGTCGTGAATCAGAAATTCAGTAATGCATAGAGTCCTTGCAAAGAAATATGTTTACTTGTAGAACCTATTTCTGGAAAGTAGATCGTGTTGTTTTGGTTTTTAACTGAACCTGAACGTGCCACTTTACCTAGCTAGACCTATACATGTATGTATATTTGATAAGAAATCATTTAATTGGAAATAGTTCGTTATCAATTACAACAATGTGATACAATTCAGTATTTGATTACCTAATACAAATTCTTAATATGGTAAATAAGAAATGATAGGGAACTGTCATACCAACGCTAAATGTGATAAATCCTCCACCATGAAAATAAATGAGACCAGGAAGCAACTTCTTCTGCCTCTCCGCTGGCTCGTAAACTTTGACTTTAACATCATTGAACAATCTTTCTTTGACCTGGAATGCATGGTATTAAGATGCTTTTTATGTTGTATGTAGTGTCTAAATGCAATTAAACATAAATCAAACTTAGACAAATTTATTTTTCCATTCATTAACCGCTTATTCTTCTTCTATTTACATTATTAATTGATTCCATTTATCTTAAGTCATTTGCCAATCTCAATACCAAATTTTCTCTTTTTTGTAAATAAGTTCCACATGTAGAATAACAAATAACCTTGACAGTTCCATTTGGCTCTTGGGCTGCAGCCCTAAATATTAATGGTAAAGTCGTTCGGAGCACCTTTATCTCATCGTAGCCAAGTAGTACAGCAAGTTTACTCTGTTAACAAAAATGTAAATATATGTATGATTATCATTCAATATAAAGCGGATACCAATATATTAATCGAAAGAAGCTCATGAAATAATATACAAATCAGGTGAAAATTGGACGCAAGCAGATCTTTGAAAATCCAGAAATGGGATCAGGTGCCATGGAGGGAGTAAGTATCCCCCTCTGTAACATTCGCCGTGAGTCCACAGTGAAATGCAAACAGTATACTGACCGTAGAAATTGGGAAATGTTGACATTAAACGAGATGCTGATGTCCTTTTGAACACCCTCTGTCATATCTGACTATTTGAAAGCTATAGACACCATATACAGGCGAAAAAAATACTATTTACATCTGTAGATTTGACAATAGTAATGAAAGTTATCAAGGAAACAGCTAAAGGAAATTCTCCTTTCTTCGACTGTATGTATGTCTTATATAAGAGTTTGTACTACTAGAAAGTTACCCAGGGTCAAATGTTCATCAGTAATAACATGCATCAAATTTCTCTTGTATAGGTAATATTAAACTGCAATAAAAGGAATCAAATAATATAGTACGTCTATATTGTTGAGGTACATTGTATTTATTCCATGTCAGGTGTCTTTCACTCGCTTTAAGGCATTAATTCAAACATATTTAATCGTTTTGTAAAAGTCAGTTTGCATCTAGTAAAACCATTAATTAGCAAAATGAATTAAAGATACAAGTCAAGATTTACAAAGGCTGTGTGTTTGTCCGTTAAGGCAAATTTTTATTTACATAATGAGCACATTCAAAGGCATAAGAAGTAGAAGAGTAGTTGTTTTGTTTTCTTGAGACTTGTTGATTCGATTATGTTATAAAGTTTAAAGGTGTATTAGCAAATAGCTTTCCATTAAGCACAAGCTATAGAACACTGGCATCTCACCACTAAGATCAACGTTCAATTTTCGGATTGGTGCAGGAACTTATTGTTGGGGAGGTACAGTTGTAAGGACAATACACTTTAAACAACCAAGTACCGTACATGTAGTTAGTGAGGATTCTAGCTCGATGTCAGAGAGTTTGTCAGTTTACTTTCAGAAAACTGTTGGTTCATTTTACACGATCCCCCACCATTGTTAAATTAAAAAATGGTGACAGTGGCATAAAATGTAAACAGCGGGAGAAGGTAAATTATCACTTAATGCCATAAAAACCTAAAAACCTTCGATCTCCATAATCTGTTATTGTATTTCGGTAGCAGCTGTTCATCTTATAATAAAGTAATATTTGGCACTGATAACACCATTTAAATTCGAAAATTTTCTAAAACTAAGATAGTCAAATTTACATCACCTGCTGGAAAACCCATAAAGATGAGATATTCAACCAAGGAATACGGAAATTAAATGATACATACACTGCGTTTGCTAACATTACAATATCCCACTTGTTATGTGTGTTTAATCAATCAATACATAAGTTAATACAACGACGGAAGTGGATTATAAAGCATGTACATTACCAAAGACCATTTGATTTTTCGTGTTGAAAAAATGATTGTCTTTCGTATGCAATAGTTCACATGTAAAACCTTTCAACATGCGGATACAATTTTGAATTAGTTATACTGTTCTTTATTTCTCTTCAAAGTTTTTCCAAACTTTGTCCCAGCATTGATTCTAGTCATGGCTTTTTGCGTGAGATATTTGTATGCTTTACAACTCGATTCCATATCGTTCTGATTAGAGAGCAAGACAAAAATACATTATAGATATTTCTATGTAAATCAACGATACAGCATATTCTTTATCTGAAGCTTTCTATTTCAGACTACGAATGGTTTCTTACTAAATACTGATTTGCCTTCAGGACACCGAGTAGACATTGGACTTTCCAAGGTTCCTCTATATTGTCTGGCAAGGGTGTATACAACATAAAAGCTATGACCACTACAGAACAACTCGGGATCAATATAACCGGAATAATCTTCATTGTAATAATCCGTGATACCTGAAAAAGAATGCGATTATTTTGTTATAAAATCATTTTAATGACACATGGACATTTTCAGAAAGTCGTGTAAAATGGAACAATATGAACCTCTCTATGAAAGCTAAGAATACTTCAGTATACGTAGAGATTTAAGACATTATCAATCTGACCAGTTTAATAACTCATTAATGCTAAGTGTCGTATAAGTACGAGTATTGTTATAACATAAACCTAATATTCGGGTACCAGCTGATAATCCTATACTAAAGTAATAGTTTTCACTGATACAATATAAACCATATCAGATACCAAAGTATAAATCTTTAGGATGTCCAGGATATAGATACAAATCTTGTAAAAATGGACAAACACGGACCTCTGGAAACCAGGAGGTGGGATCAGGTGCTATGGAGGAGTAAACATCTCCTGTCGACCGGTCACACCCGCCGTACAACCATTTCAAAAACGTGTACGAGTATATTTTCAAAAGGGAAAGTCATATCATACAATCACAAATAATAAATCTAAATATATAGCGTTTTAAATTCGAGTTCACCTGATAAAGTCTAATGGATAGAAATGATTTTCTTGGGCATTTGTTTTTGTCCATTTTAGCTATAACCTTGGTATTATGTTTTTAATATTTGTATACAACTACAAAATCGCAAAATCTATGTTAAAGCATATCAAGAGAGAAAGATTAATTAAATATCCCAAACATTATTTTTTTCCAATTTTACATTTGACATTATCGTATTGTAGACGTTACATTTGACATTATCGTATTGTAGACGTTACATTTGACATTATCGTATTATAGACGTTACACTTGACATTATCGTATTGTAAGTGTTACACTTTAAATTATCGTATCAGGGGGTGCTTACTCCTCCATGGCAAATGATCCCACCTCTTGATTTCAAAAGGTCAGTGTTTGTCCATTTTGTACCAGATTTGTACCAATATTCTGGACATCCTAGTGATTCATACCATGGTATCTAATACTTCTTATATTGTATTGTAATTTATATTTGACATCGTACTGTAGACTGTACACTTGATATAAATGTTTTGTACACTTTATTTTTGACATTATGATATGGTAGACTTTACACTTGACATTATCGTATTATAAACCTATCATCAGTGTTTATGTTTTCGTGAGCGCTCATATATCAACATGCTCTAATTCAGCTTGTGTAATACGTTAGAATACTTCCGCTACTGCGTTGTACTGAAAAATTTCATAAAATTCTAGACAATCGCTACAAATGTACAGAATTAGTTATTAACAATATCTGATAAATAGAATGGTACAAGACTACACACACACATGCACACTTTCTTATATCACCATGTCCAATTTCGATATTTTTTATTCCAAGGTTTATGTGGTCAAGTTATTTTTAACCTTTTCATTGGATAGTTTTGAAACATGTCCATGTCTAGGAACATCTTTCAAAATGGAGTCAGACTCGGGGAACACCTGTTCATGTTTCAAGATTCAAAATGCTAGCTTTACAGTTGAATAGAAAACATAGATAATAAGCTAACAAAAATATTACAGCCCGAACTAATATACGATACACATACAGTATCTCTCGTTAGATTACCTTACTGAAAGCAACTTCACGACAAAAATACACAAGTTCATTTCTAGTGTTAGACGTGAAGAAATCTTCAAAATTAAGAAAATAAAGGGATGTATTTAAAGGACTGTAATGATTTTGTTCTGAACATATCATGGGGTGAATATGTACAAGTGTATCGGCACATTGATATAATAAGTGAAATTGATGCTTCTGATACTAATGCAAAAGCTAGTCAATCAAAAGAACGTTTATATAAGTTTTACAAGTGAGAAATTATGTAAACAGACAAATTTATCTCTGAGTGCAATCAGTCTAAATGTGCCATAAAATAAAAGTGTACCAACCTGAGTGAACGCTCACGTATATATTGAATAAGAACAAAGACAAAATCTTGGAGCGAATTCTTTAACTTCAAACAATATGTAGTCTTAAAATAGATTATGTTTGATTCAGTTCTATACTTACTGACCAGTAAAAGCAAAAGTGCATTAGAGCATGTCACGGTTACCCAAAGAACAATATTTACGCACAAGTACATTGTAATACCTTCAGAACCTTCATGTATAATTCACATAGAACGAGATTTGTGGATTAACCTAATTCAAATACAAGGTAACAGGAAAGGAATTAAACGTGTACAAACTTACTCAAGCATTAAGACTTTGAAATGACCACATAGATGGTTTTCAGTTATGCGTTTAATGTTCCATTGTCGTATTTTTAGCATAAAAGCAGAAACAAAGAAAGGCCGGCGTACCCCCATTTGAAAGATACAAGAAAACAAACTTTCGCATTCTTGGTACAGTGAATTTAGTCAAAAAGAATTCCCCAAAATAGTTCTTTTGTATCACTGTTCGTGACCTGAATGGTTCACTTTGTGGATAGTTCAGTTTGAACTGCAGATAACAATTTACTGCATGAGTTGAATCTTATTAAGGATAAAGAAACCGGGACTGTGGTGAGTAGAATTTCAATGTTGCAGACTAACTGCGCCAAGGTACATCTGAGAAAGAAAATAAAAAATTAATGTTTTATAAAACTTTTGCTCGGATTGGTACATAATGAAAACACTTGGGTGTAGCTTATTTAAATTGATTTGCTTTTAATGGCTTTATCTTTTTGTTGAATTTGTCGGTTTTATACATTTACTTTGAAGTGATATTTTGGAAGTATGTGAGGATTTTTAATCATGGTCTTTTGTTCGTTTGCTTTGAAGTGATAGTTTGAAAGTAAATTTCTATGAGAATTTTCAATCATGGTTTTTATATGTTTACTTTGAAGTAATATTTTGAAAGTACACGTATATGAGAATTTCTAATCATGGTCTTTTATACGTTACTTTAAAGTGATAATTTGAAAGTATCATAACTTCCAATCATGGCGTCTATACACTAACTTTGAAATAATATTTTGGAACTATTTGATAATTTCCATTCATATTTTTCGGATGAAATGGTGATTAGGTGTTTGTTCTTCAGCTGGAATGTTTCGGCTTGAAACCATTAGTGAGTCAACGAGGCTAAGTCAGTGACCCAGCTATTACATTTGCATATATAAATTTAAGCAATTACATTTGAAATTATTCAACTCTGAGCGTTGAACTAAATTTCGGAATTTCCTTTCCAAAATATCAAATTGAGTATATCAGGGTTACGATTTAAGTATACCTTTAAAACTTGAGAAACTGATTTTTTTCCGCGCTTGTTTCTGGTTAATTTGAATATTCCTTTTAAAGAATGTGCATCACCATGCAAATATTTTCTTATTGTGAACAATATCGCCTCTTATTTATGGTATTTAAAGTTTCGTTGTTGTTGTTTCTCAACTGTTCATTACGTAAGATGTTCTGCTTTTGTTGTATTTAAATACGTGGAATCTGGCCATAATTTGTATTTTACATTTTATACATAGCGTCGAATATTGCTGTATCACGCTTCAGAAATGACCTTGGGCTATTTTGTTTTTCATTGTGTTGTATATACGGAATACTCTGTAAACTATTGATAACTTTATCTTGCTTTTCATTTCTTTATAAAAACAACAATTTTCTCATTCGGTCAAAACCTCATACATTTTATTTCATTCAAATCTTCCAGATTTTATGGACGTCCTTGTATTGCATTTGATAAAAATAATAATGATAAAAGAAAGTGAGACAAGAGCCAATAAAACGCCTTTATTAACGACCATCCATTCAGATATTGTTACTATAATCAGGTTATTGTGATCTAATTAGCCACATTTTGTAATTCCTCTTGACACTTTGATTGGAAATAAAATCAGATATGTTTTATTTTGTATCTCTTATGACTGTTTTATATTCATTTCTTATTCTTTTTCGATGATTGATGCTATATAAGTTTTTTTTCTGAGCAGGGGACTGATGAATCGTACTGGGCCTTGTTAAAATGTTTCTAAAAATCAAGTTCCACTTTCATAACATGTGGATTTGTGACAGTTAGCTGATACTAAAAATATGTGTATCATTTGTGAGTTCTTACGGGAATTTTTTATTAAATGTTGTGATAAACTTTATGGAATTGAATATTGAATAAATTGCCATACACAAATGATGCCTTCTTTTTAAATCGTTTATATAATTTTCATTTCAGAGTTTTTGTTGAAGTGCAGCATTCAGATCTACAAGTATGGGGAAGTATATAAATAGTTTTCTTTGCACTGTAATTCTGCTTGCTGCTCTGATTTATCATCTGTACATACCAGTGTCTCCAAATGCACTCGAACCTTCAAAGCAGAGATGGTTTGCTGCACATGCTACACTTGTCTGGGATTACGTAAGTGTCAACATATATAACCACGGTGTTTGATATCGGAAACAAATTATGTGGAAATTCAAGTTTGATCTGCGTGAAATAACATTGCTTGGGAATTTCAAATTTGATTGTTTAAATAAAATTAGGTGGCTCCCTGTCTGACTGGTAAAAGGATCCATCCTTTAGGTAGCACTGGTTTGAACTTTGCTGGAATATAATATGGACGTGTGAGGAAGGTCTCTTCTTGGTACATTGTAATTCAGTTATCTCCCCTACCATTAAAAACTGACTGGAACAATATACATACTATAACTAAAGAATGGAGACGTGAAGAATAAAGAAAGAGAAAAAATGGTTTGGATGTTAGAAATAAATGTATAATTTCAAAAATACATCTAGATGATTTCTTTTGTATAAAGAGTCAATAAGTTTATGCTTGCCCAAGAAGGTATTGGACCAC
This sequence comes from Atrina japonica, assembly GCA_030159075.1. NCBI lineage: Eukaryota > Metazoa > Mollusca > Bivalvia > Pterioida > Pinnidae > Atrina > Atrina japonica. Next base: position 81,776 of record BROG01001194.1, read on the forward strand.
GACTGTCGACCTCTTTTAAAGACACATGACCTCATCTACAGAGATTGTATCTTTGACATCTATATACTGTGCGCTTTGCAAATTTTATTTTTTCCAGTTATCAAGTACCAGACATGACCCTTTCGAAATCCCATCACCCATTGTCTAGTAATTGGTGAATGCTATTCCTTTCAGACAAGAAAAAGATTTGAATTACAAATGTTTTGAAATAACATAAAGCATTTGATATCGCTATTTATGGCACATATATTGTATTTGTTATATCAATGATTTTGCATGTTAAATATTTCTGTTTACTTTCACCCTCTGTAATGTCTGTATTTTACACAACTATTTTATATGTAATGATGAGTGACAACAATGAGGCAGATAACTCTTGAAGCACAACGATTTTTAAAAAACCCTTGTGGTCGGTCAAGTTTTGATATTTTTGATTTTTAATGAAAATGATATTTAGGGATATTTTCGTATTTCGAATTCGATGGCAGATTTTATGAAAGTGATAGTTGCCAAGGTAATAAAATAAAGGCTACTGATTCGTCAAAATTGACATAATTTCAGATAAAGATACAAATTTGTATCTAGAGGTATATAGACATTGTGAATTCAATGGTGAATATTACGGAAGTTTTGTTTGCCATGGTAGCAATATATAGGTTTGTTATTGTTCAACACTTCAATATTGTTAGATTTTAAAGAAACAATTAGTACCTAGGGGTAGTTTTCTGTGTTATGAATTCAATGGAAAATGTTATGTGCATTTGAATGCTGTTGGGTCTGATAGGAAAATTCCAAGGTGTTTGATACAAAGGTAATCTGTACTTTAGATCACTGAAAATATGGGTTTTATTAGTTGAAATCATTAGAAATACGCAAAAAGTTGGTGATCTTTGATTTACAAAAATATATTTGTTATGTTATAAAATTTTCAAACGTAGCGTTTTGCCAAAATACCTTAAATGGGTGTGTTCCAATTATCCTTGGGGTCTCCGTGGCCTAGTGGTTAGGGCATTAACCTTTGAACCATGAATCCTCTCACTTCTGGTCAGTGCAGGTCCGAGCCCCACTGGAACATAAGCTGATTTTTGGGAGAATGTTTGACAATTTACTTGCGGAAGCCCGATGGGCTCCTCCCGGACACAATGTAACCGGGTTCTCTCATCCAATATGGCCGCCATCATATAACTAAAAACATTTTAATAGTGGTGTAAAACACTATTCAACATTCCACTTATACTTTATGAATGTTTCACTATAGCAGGATAGAGGTATATAATGTCAGCCATGAATGTTTCACTATAGCAGGATTGAGGTATGTAATGTCAGCCATGAATGTTTCACTATAGCAGGATTGAGGTATATAATGTCAGCCATGAATGTTTCACTATAGCAGGATTGAGGTTTATAATGTCAGCCATGAATGTTTCACGATAGCAGGATTGAGGTATATAGTGTGAGCCTTGAAAGTTTCACTACAGCAGTATTGAGGTATATAATATCAGCTTTGAAAGTTTCACTATAGCAGGACTGAGGTATATAATGTCAGCCATGAATGTTTCACTATAGCAAGGCTGAGGTATATAATGTCAGCCATGAATGTTTCACTATAGCAGGATTGAGGTATATAGTGTGAGCCTTGAAAGTTTCACTACAGCAGTATTGAGGTATATAATATCAGCTTTGAAAGTTTCACTATAGCAGGACTGAGGTATATAATGTCAACCATGAATGTTGTTTCACTACAGCAGGATTGAGGTATATAATGTCAGCCATGAATGTTTCACTACAGCAGGATTGAGGTATATAATGTCAGCCATGAATGTTTCACTATAGCAGGATTGAGGTACATAATGTCAGCTATGAAAGTTTCACTATAGCAGCATTGAAGTTATAATGTCAGCCATGAATATTTCACTATAGCAGGATAGAGGTTTATAATGTCAGCCATGAATGTTTCACTATAGCAGGATTGAGGTATATAATGTCAAGGATGAATGTTGTTTCACTATAGCAGGATTGAGGTATACAATTACAACCATGAATGTTGTTTCACTAGAGCAGGACTGAGGTATATAATGTCAGCCATGAATGTTTCACTATAGCAAGGCTGAGGTATATAATGTCAGCCATGAATGTTTCACTATAGCAGAATTGAGGTATATAGTGTGAGCCTTGAAAGTTTCACTACAGCAGTATTGAGGTATATAATATCAGCTTTGAAAGTTTCACTATAGCAGGACTGAGGTATATAATGTCAACCATGAATGTTGTTTCACTACAGCAGGATTGAGGTATATAATGTCAGCCATGAATGTTTCACTACAGCAGGATTGAGGTATATAATGTCAGCCATGAATGTTTCACTATAGCAGGATTGAGGTATATAATGTCAGCTATGAAAGTTTCACTATAGCAGCATTGAAGTTATAATGTCAGCCATGAATGTTTCACTATAGCAGGATAGAGGTTTATAATGTCAGCCATGAATGTTTCACTATAGCAGGATTGAGGTATATAATGTCAGCCATGAATGTTTCACTACAGCAGGACTGAGGTATATAATGTCAGCCATGAATGTTTCACTATAGCAGGATTGAGGTTTATAATGTCAGCCATGAATGTTTCACGATAGCAGGATTGAGGTATATAATGTCAAGGATGAATGTTGTTTCACTATAGCAGGATTGAGGTATATAAGCAGGATTGAGGTATATAATGTCAGCCATGAATGTTGTTTCACTATAGCAGGATTGAGGTATATAAGCAGGATTGAGGTATATAATGTCAGCCATGAATGTTTCGCTATAGCAGGACTGAGGTATATAATGTCAGCCATTTTATAAATTACTGTACCATTAATAAAATTTCCATTGTTAGTCATAAATTCAATGTATTTTGTAATAAAAGAATTAACACCAAATTTATAATTGTTTTGAAACAAAATATGTTTTATTTGACTAGATCCTGTACAAATTAATTTGTATAGGGATGGGGTGTCTACTTTACACATCATAAGCTTTGTTTGAAGTGCAGTGACATGCCATTTTGCTTAATAATATTATAGAAACTATTAATTCCTACCTGAAAAGATTTCAACAGGAATGTAAGTCTTAAATAATCTTTGAATAATATTTTCAGATAGATTTAGTTACGATGTTGGGGTTGTATAACAACAATATTGCAGCCATGAGATCCTTACCAAAACCAAGGTCAGAACAGATAATCGCAGATGACGAAACACAGGTATTACCATAAACACTACTGTGATAAAACTACTACCACCAATAACAACAACAACAACAACAACAACAACAAAGACGAAAACAACAAAATGATGATACTACTACTACTACTACTACTACTACTACCACTACTACTACTACTACTACTACTAATAATAATAATAATAATAATAACAATAATAATAATAATAATAAAAATGATGATAATAATAAAACATGAAGATGATGTTGACGATGCTGATGACAATGATGATGAATTGTTTATGTGATAACAACAAAGACTGATTATTATATACATCAAAATTTTAATTAAAACTTCAAAACATACATTCTGTATGTATATGATTATATTGTTTAGTTTCAATAGATAAAAATGTTTGTTAAAGCTATATAATCTGTCACAACGATTTATTTTTGTCCCCTGACATATAGTCAACAACATGATAAAATGTGTGTTCAAATACATTATCATTTATTTGTTTTATTAGAATTTAAGTTTTCCTGTACCTTAAAAAATCCAGTTGTATTTCGGTATGCAATGTCTTTTCAGATAAACACTTTCGCCATATCAAATGTACTTCGCAATTCGGTCAGGGGATCTCGGTCCTTTATGCACCCGGACTATGTTAAAGTCGGCCGATTTTTATGTGTTTTATATTAATTTCTAAAATACAGGACGTGATTTTTATTGGAAATTTCAGAAACGAATGTTTTGAAACGACAGAATAGATCAAATTTACCTTATTTAGGTATGGAATGATGATATAGGAAAATAACCGCAAAGGGTAATAAGAATAGAATATATATTAACTGCAAATAGCACGTGTTTTTGGTCACTCGGTAATCTTCGTAAAAATTACCGAAAGTTAATTTGCATTGCTCAAAGTATGGCAAAAAACCCCGATATTATGGGTTACGTTTGGCAAGTTTGTTGCAGTTTTACACATGCATTTGTTATTCTAACCATTAGATGGTCTCTTTGGAATATATATGAGATAGAATATCACATGAAATGGGCATGTACAATTTTTCAACTACGACATATCGCTTTAAAGAAGTTACACATAGACCTGTGTCATTTTCAAATATTTTCTGCGTTAACAAAACCAATTGATTCAAATGACTGAATGCTACATCGTGATGGTGAAATAAAATTGCACACAAAACTGTTATTTCATTCAATTTAAATTTGAATATTTTCATTTTTATTAACATAGGCCACAGACGATTTGTTCAGCGGAGTACGTGTTCGAATCTACAGACCGACGAAATTTTCCGGAACACTTCCAGGGTTGATCTACCTGCACGGCGGTGGATGGTGCCTATCTAACATTGGTATCTCTTCTTCACTTCCTTTAAACCTCCTTCTCCGTCCTCTAATTTACATATAGAATTATAAAAATCACAGGTACCAAGTATTTATCGATAGAAGGTTCATGAGACCATTGAGGTGACAACCGGGAACACACAAATCTCTCAAAATTCGGAGGTGTTTTCAGGCCCCATAAATACCTGATACACTTCTATCATCATTCTATATGTAACACTTAAAAATAATTAAAAATTATGCAAAATGATATTAATTTCGGGGGAAAACCGTTGTTATAAGGTAAAACTTAAGTATTCGTGCGTTGAAATAGTACACATTTGCCTTCAATATGACTTGTATTAGTAGGAAAAGTTGCATTTTCCTCCGTGTTATATAAATTATTGTCACCGTGATACTGGAAATAAAAACATGGGAAAGTTGAAACAAGCTCACATCCCGAGACACGCAAACTTGAAAATATAAAATAAACCGTAGACACCCAAATGAAATAATGATTGTAGACTCACGGCGGGTGTGACCGGTCAATAAGGGATGCTTACTCCTCCCTGACACCTGATCCCACCTCCCTGACACCTGATCCCACCTCCATGACACCTGATCCCATCTCTTGGCTTCTACAGTTCCGTGTCTGTCCTTTTTTTTTTACCAGATTCGAATCTATATCCTGTACATTCTAAAGATTCATACTTTGGTATCTGAGATTTTATAATACCTATTTTTGGGTAATAGGTATTGGGTGAACTCGCATCTGAGTAAAATCAGCAGATGGTATCGGGTGCCTTGGTTAAAGGTTAAGGAGGACCTGCCGACGACTATTACTTGATCTTAGTCTGTGTTATAAAGCTCATTTGCTACAATGTATGAATGTGCTTCTTTTTACATAGCTATCGGTACTTCTTCATTATACTTCAGTATTTGTTTTACAAATATTTGATTGTATGAGCTAGTCGCCGGGGTATGACAGAATAAGAAAAATCAGTTTATACGAGCTAGTCATCAGGGTACGACAAAATAAGAAAAATCAGTTTATATGAGCTCCTCAGAATCATAGGACAGAATAAGTTGAAAAAATGAATTTTAAGCTCGCCAGGAGAATAAATAACAATTAATCTAATATATGAGTTTTTCAGGAGAATTTGACAGATTTAGACAATTTGATTTTAGACCGATGTAAAAGACGAACAAAATACAAATGTGATTAACATTTCATGGTATATTCTGTACAATAATAATATACAAAACTTTTCTTCAGATGATTACGACGAACTTGTGAGAAATCTGACAAGGAAAACGAAAGTAGTATTAGTCTCCATTGAGTAAGTTTTGAATCTCATCCCTATCGTTTACGTCGATATTATAGTTTTCTCTACCATAGTGTTAGTTTTTCATCTCATCCCTATCTTTTATGTGGATATTATAGTTTTCTCTACCATAGAGTTAGTTTTTCATCTCATCCCTATCGTTTACGTCGATATTATAGTTTTCTCTACCATAGTGTTAGTTTTATTTTCATCCCTATCGTTTACGTCGATATTATAGTTTTCTCTACCATAGTGTTAGTTTTTAATCTCATCCCTATCGTTTACGTCGATATTATAGTTTTCTCTACCATAGTGTTAGTTTTTCATCTCATCCCTATCGTTTACGTCGATATTATAGTTTTCTCTACCATAGTGTTAGTTTTTCATCTCGTCCCTATCGTTTACGTCGATAATTCCATAGTTTTCTCTACCATAGAGTAAGTTTTTCATCTCATCCCTATCGTTTACGTCGTTATTATAGTTTTCTCTACCATAGAGTTAGTTTTTCATCTCATCCCTATCGTTTACGTCGATAGTTTTCTCTACCATAGTGTTAGTTTTTAATCTCATCCCTATCGTTTACGTCGATATTATAGTTTTCTCTACCATAGAGTTAGTTTTTAATCTCATCCCTATGGTTTACGTCGATATTATAGTTTTCTCTACCATAGAGTTAGTTTTTCATCTCATCCCTATCGTTTACGTCGATATTATAGTTTTCTCTACCTTAGTGTTAGTTTTTAATCTCATCCCTATCGTTTACATCGATATTATAGTTTTCTCTACCATAGTGTTAGTTTTTCATCTCATCCCTATCGTTTACGTCGATAATTCCATAGTTTTCTCTACCATAGAGTTAGTTTTTAATCTCATCCCTATCGTTTACGTCGATATTATAGTTTTCTCTACCATAGTGTTAGTTTTTCATCTCATCCCTATCGTTTACGTCGAGATTATAGTTTTCTCTACCATAGTGTTAGTTTTTCATCTCATCCCTATCGTTTACGTCGATACTATAGTTTTCTATACCATAGTGTTAGTTTTTAATCTCATCCCTATCGTTTACGTCGATATTATAGTTTTCTCTACCATAGAGTTAGTTTTTCATCTCATCCCTATCGTTTACGTCGATATTATAGTTTTCTCTACCATAGTGTTAGTTTTTAATCTCATCCCTATCGTTTACGTCGATATTATAGTTTTCTCTACCATAGTGTTAGTTTTTAATCTCATCCCTATCGTTTACGTCGATATTATAGTTTTCTCTATCATAGTGTTAGTTTTTCATCTCATTCCTATCGTTTACGTCGATATTATAGTTTTCTCTACCATAGAGTTAGTTTTTAATCTCATCCCTATCGTTTACGTCGATAATTCCATTGTTTTCTCTACCATGGAGTTAGTTTTTCATCTCATCTCTATCGTTGACGTCGATATTATAGTTTTCTCTACCATAGTGTTAGTTTTTAATCTCATCCCTATCGTTTACGTCGATAATTCCATAGTTTTCTCTATCATAGTGTTAGTTTTTAATCTCATCCCTATCGTTTACGTCGATATTATAGTTTTCTCTACCATAGAGTTAGTTTTTAATCTCATCCCTATCGTTTACGTCGATAATTCCATTGTTTTCTCTACCATAGAGTTAGTTTTTCATCTCATCCCTATCGTTTACGTCGATATTATAGTTTTCTCTACCATAGAGTTAGTTTTTAATCTCATCCCTATCGTTTATGTCGATAATTCCATAGTTTTCTCTACTATAGAGTTAGTTTTTAATCTAATATTTGTCATTCACACAAATTATTTCACACCGTACATTGTGATATTTTGGCCGTTGTTTATCTTTGACAAATTTAGCCTACCTATTTAAATGACTAAAAATTAAATCGTTCAAATTATGTACACGTTTGAAAGTCGGAAAATCCAGATCCATTTCTAACATTAACCCCCACAATATTTCGAATGTTAACTCTCATTGCGAAAACGATACTTCTATGGATCAACAATTTCGCTCATAAATCAATACTTTGGGCAAAGGACGAATCTTTGCTTTTTGTTCAAGGTCATCGTTTCGGTTTAAAATTCACCTTTAACATGCCGGTATTACAAAAGCTTCATGTTTACGTTTCCTAATCTACTTATAATTATATTTTGAGGTGTGATAATTGCTGTGTAAACCGACAATGTGACGATTTCCACCCGTTCTGACAGAAACAAGATTTAAAAATTGTGACATTTCATATTTAGAGTTATCTCTCGTCGTAAAATGAAGTAAACAAGCGACCGTCGGCTGAATTTCAGGGGCCGCTGGTCGCTATATAAGTTGATGGAATATAGGAAATAAACAAGGGGAATGTTGAAAATGGCTGCTAAGAATGTTTGAATGTTAACGGAAATAACAAAAAAAAAAAATAGTCATACCGTTTGTTGGTTACAATTTCTAGTCATACTTTCTGTTGGTTACAAATTTCGTTGGTTACAATTTTAGTCATACATTTTGTTGGTTACGATTGCTAGTCATACAGTTTGTTGGTTATGATTTCTACTCATACTGTTTCTTGGTTACGATTGCTAGTCATATAGTTTGTTGGTTATGATTTCTAGTCACACTGTTTGTTGGTTATGATTTCTACTCATACTGTTTGTTGGTTATGATTTCTACTCATACTGTTTGTTGGTTATGATTTCTACTCATACTGTTTGTTGGTTATGATTTCTACTCATACTGTTTCTTGGTTACGATTGCTAGTCATACTGTTTGTTGGTTATGTTATGATTTCTAGTCACACTGTTTCTTGGTTACTGTTTGTTGGTTATGATTTCTAGTCACACTGTTTGTTGGTTATGATTTCTACTCACACTGTTTGTTAGTTATAATTTCTAGTCACACTGTTTGTTGGTTATGATTTCTAGTCATACTGTTTGTTGGTTATGATTTCTACTCATACTGTTTGTTGGTTATGATTTCTAGTCATACTGTTTGTTGGTTATGATTTCTAGTCATACTGTTTGTTGGTTATGATTTCTAGTCACACTGTTTGTTGGTTATGATTTCTACTCATACTGTTTGTTGGTTATGATTTCTAGTCATACTGTTTGTTGGTTATGATTTCTACTCACACTGTTTGTTGGTTATGATTTCTAGTCACACTGTTTGTTGGTTATGATTTCTAGTCACACTGTTTGTTGGTTACGATTTCTAGTCACACTGTTTGTTGGTTATGATTTCTACTCATACTGTTTGTTGGTTACGATTTCTAGTCACACTGTTTGTTGGTTATGATTTCTACTCATACTGTTTGTTGGTTATGATTTCTACTCATACTGTTTGTTGGTTACGATTTCTAGTCACACTGTTTGTTGGTTATGATTTCTACTGATACTGTTTGTTAGTTATAATTTCTAGTCATACTGTTTGTTGGTTATGATTTCTACTCACACGTTATGATTTCTAGTCATACTGTTTGTTGGTTATGATTTCTACTCATACTGTTTGTTGGTTATGATTTCTACTGATACTGTTTGTTGGTTATGATTTCTACTGATACTGTTTGTTGGTTATGATTTCTAGTCACACTGTTTGTTGGTTATGATTTCTACTGATACTGTTTGTTGGTTACGATTCCTAGTCATACAGTAAAACTGACTTAAGGTTTTGTTGTATGAGGTTACAGTAAAACTGACTTAAGGTTTTGTTGTATGAGGTTACAGTAAAACTGACTTAAGGTTTTGTTGTATGAGGTTACAGTAAAACTGACTTAAGGTTTTGTTGTATGAGGTTACAGTAAAATTATGATCACATTTGAATTTTATTACAACTGTTGATGATTTATTTGTTTAAAATATCAGTACGAAGGTGTACATTACATTGCACACGCGACTTTGTAGTCCGAAGATCAAATATAAAGAGGATGATTTTATTCTGACGTAAATGCACCGAACATAATATGAATTGTCCTAGTAACCACCGTAATCATAATTATACATTTTGAGTAAACCAGATTAACATTGACATATACTGTACAATCAATTGCCTTTTCAATTTTTTCTGAAGCATTACAGTGACCTTCTGTTTCTTGATTTACGAGGTTCGTAAGTAAATCATTGTGACTTATGAGGGTGTATTTCTGAATTAGTCCTATATCAAGCGGGAATATAATATTCTTAGAACAATAATTTTGCATACGTAATTGGTGGTGCTATTTATTTGCTTTTGATATAAAACAATAAATATTAATTTCTTAAGATAGTTAATGTGATTTTAAATCAATACTCTTCTCTGTGATGCATACTCGTCTATCATTTTAAAAGTTCAAAATTCCACAGAAGACAAGCTTGTAAAATAAGTGATCTACAAACTGAATAATACAATAAAATAGATAAGTGATGTAGTTATTAGATACACATGTTTAAATATAGTATCACCCCATTCTAGATTTATAGAACATGTTATGCAGTTCCAGAATCCATGTGCTTGAAATGCATTTTAATTTCTTTTCATCACAAGAATTATTTATAAATATCCATGACGTAAGTAAATGGTGCAAGGTTAAGTGTGCTAAGAAGTGATAACAATATATTAGTCCTTTGGGAGGTGAATAGATCATATGGAAGATTTACAGCAGACGATACATTGTACTAATAAATCTAATTCAGTCTCCACTCACCCCATGTAATACCTAAATATCATTCACACTGCCTGTTCCTCTGAGCTGTCAGCAACGACAATTTTTTAAAAATCGTCTGATAAACGCAAAACCGCTTTAATGCAATTAAAATATCACTAAATATGGATTTTCTATTCCGCAGCAAATCACTAATGCAATCGACATATGCACTTGACCAATGTCTAAAGAATCGGTCCAAAACTTGACTAATTAAGCACGGAACCAAGACAGACAAATATCGATCGATAACCAAGCTTGTTAGAAGCAAAATTTAAATTTGGAACCCATATTACCATTGTATTGCAATAAGTGACAAATCAAATGTGAATGAAACAAATGTCTGTTTTACCAGGATGCTGCTTGTCAGGTAAATTTGTTTACGTTCATCCGGTTTTTACATCGTAGAGTTGTGTTTTATACCTTTCTATAGAGTGATGGTGGATACAGTAGATTACGTTTATTATGATTATTAGATAGTGCATTAAATCTGCTTGTAAAATATGAAGCCGACGATAGCTCACAGTGCTTTAAAAGTAAATGTGTTTAGCTGGGCCCTCAAATCATGTCCCTTTGATAGTCTAGAAAGTACTCTTGTTGATATGTCTATATAGTACTCTTGTTGTATTATCTAGATAGTACTTCTGTTGTATTGTCTAGATAGTACTGCGCAGTTCCCTGGGTATCGTACGTAACAATCAGAACAAAAAATTTATATTTAATTAATTTTATTTTCAAGGAATGAAATCAAATAATATATCAAACTATATATAACCTCAGGTGCTCTCAGAAACACGTCAAACTTTGGCTGATTATTGTACATTAACTGTGTTGCCACGGAAAAAGTAGGGTGCCGGACGTAGTTTACATTAAAGGATTTTTCCAACGTTAAACGTGTTTTCATAAAACCCTGTGATTTGACATTCCCTAGACAAATAAAATATGTGTCGCATGAAAATAGATATATAACTTCTTTTTAATCAGCATAAGATGAATCTTTCACATTTTCGATAAAAACTGACCATAGGATTTTATTTGGTGTCGGACGTAACTTAGAATGGTGTCGGATATAACGCTTCCAAATTAAACTGGTTCTGCTCTGTAGTATTAGCAAAACATTACCTGTGCTACATGATTCTCACAAGCTGATCAGTTTGATAGTGATTTGATGCTATTCAAAATTCTAAATATTGCTAAACAGAGAACAATCAAACTTACGATATATCATTTAAAGATACAAGTGGTACCATTACTAATAATATGATTTCTGAAAGTACCAAAAATCACAAAATATGACATTAAAGAAATTTGGATTGATCTGAGAGTAATAAAAACAACTGTGAATCTTCTAAATCAAGATATAAAATGAAAGCCAAACTGACTGAAAATGCACAAAGTACTTAAATCAAAAACTGAAAATCAGACAAAAAGACTCAAAACGTTAATTTGATACTTTAACTGATGGATCTTTTAAATTTTACACATTCATCCAAACCACACCTACGCATAACTTGCTTTGTATTAAAAATGTCAATAACGTTAAGGGAATAGTGTTACCATTAAACATTAACAAGCACCCCCTACTGACCAAAATTATAAAGCACCCCCTACTGACCAAAATTATCAAGTACACCCTACTGACCAAAATTATCAAGCACCCCCTACTGACCAAAATTATCAAGCACCCCCTACTGACCAAAATTATCAAGCCCCCCCCCCTACTGACCAAAATTAACAAGCACCCCCTACTGACCAAAATTATCAAGCACCCCCTACAGACCAAAATTATCAAGCACCCCCTACTGACCAAAATTAACAAGCACTCCCTACTGATCAATGTCAAATTGCCATTGAGAAATAGCTTTTTTGTAGATTTATCTTACGAAATGTATCTCTTAATTTCCATCAAATATCATTTACTGGTGGAAAAAAGAATGTGGTGACATAATGTTTCACCTATCATTTAATGCAAATTTTCCCAGCTATGCCTTTTCACAATATGAGTTTTCTGTGAATTACGAATGCCTTTACTCTTTCTTAACAGGCTACCTAATATATCTTTGTTTGCAATGACTTCGTCCGTACTAAATTATTTTTGTTCATTTTTTATATCTAGTCAAAAAGTCTTTTAACGATGTCATCATTCTTAGGTCCACTAATTTTAACCTGTGCTATGGCCTTACACTGTAGTGAGGGTTCTTTAACATGCATATGTCATGCCTGCCTCTTCTCATGCAAAGGAATCGTGGCTTTCACTTTCTATGCAGAATGTTTGGTAAAGTATCACTCAGTCTTTTATCAACGTCTTAGGCATGACTCAGTACTGGGAATTGAACACAGGACATTAAAGTTTTGATTTGAATATAATAGCACCAAACTACAAAAGCAGTCTCATTGCTAAGGAAAGCAATGAATATGCATGCTAGGACTTGCTTTGGGCAACTTTGGATAATTCAACAAGGGTAAAAGTAATTGCTCTTCCATTTCTAACGTCTTTCCACACAGACCGCTATACAGTTCCTCTTTATAGGTCACATGAAATTCAAATATTTCAGAAAGCCATACTTTTGTTATAAAGGAAAGCAATCATGTATAACACACAATCAAACAAACAAGAAAGAGAATTATATTTGCTACTGCAAACACGAAAATATATGGTGTCAGATGTAACCAGGGATTGTTAGCCCGACACTGCTTTTATTAATATTTCATTTGCACCAAAATTGAAATGATATTGCTGTTCTATTCTTTTATGTGTTATATTCTTATTATGAGAAATAATTTCTTATATAAGTCACTATATTTATGAAAAATTAAAATAACATTCACCTGATTGGTGTCGGACGTAACAGGAGTTTCACAATGCGTTGGAAATATCTGTAACATATTTTTTGTAACATTTACCTATCACTTCATTTTTTAACCTTTAGAGTGTTAAGTTTGTGGTTGTATACATCCAAATAAGCATTAAAATGTTTATTTCTTGTGATCAGGAAAGTGATGGAGTGGGCAGATTTTAGAATCAAGAATCTGAAATATTTTGCTTAAATGTTAGTAGAAATATTCCAGTACTGGGTATATTTTGGTCCAGAAGCTTAGCATTTCTCAGAAATATATCGTCATAGGTGTATTTTGAAATTTAAATGTTTGGGTTGATATTGCCACGGAATTGTCCTACTTTTGTTGCGTTTTGTAAATAGTATAGTTATTATGTTGTATTATCTAAATAGTGCGTGTTGCATTGTCTAGATAGTAATTTCTTTGAATTGTGTAGATAGTTTTGTTTTGTCTAGAGTTCTTTTGTTGTACTATCTAGATAGAGCTCTTGTTACATAGTCTAGATAGTACTTTTATTGTGTTATATAGAAAGTATTGTCTTGAGTTCTTTTTTTGTATTGCCAAGAGTTATTTTGTTGTAATATCTAGATAGTGCTTTTGTTACATAGTCTAGATAGTTCTTTTGTTGTGTTATATAGAAAGTATTGTGTAAAGTTCTTTTGCTGTGTTATCTAAATATTACTTTTATTGTATTGTCTGGATAGTACTTTTGTTGCATTAACTAGCACCCTTGTTGTATTGCATGATAGTATTTTTGGTGTATTGTCTAGCGTTATTTAATGTATTGTCTAGACAGTTATTCGTTGTAATGTCTAGATAGTTATTTGTTGTATTGTCTGGAAATTTTGTTGTATTGTCTAGATATTTTGTTGTATATTTGTTGTATTGTCTAGATATTTAATTTTTATTTTATCTATATAGTGTACTTGTTACATTGTCTAGATATATACAGATGTATTTTGCTTAGCTGAATTAATTGTATATGAGTTGATTGTTCGTCTTCGTGCATCATCTAATTATAACGTCTTTTTCATTGTAATTAAGCTATCGACTGGCACCAGAACATCCATTCCCAATACCAATGGAAGATTGCTATGCTGCTACTTCTCACTTTCTAATGCATGCAAGCAAATATGGCGTTGATTCAAAACGAATTGGAATAATAGGTAAATAAAACTGTGATTTGTAGCTTCTATAGATAAAGAAATATGTACCAAATACTTCTTATCTCTAATTATATTGTTTTGATTTCGTCTTTAATTGATTAAAAAAATAGTTCCTTGCCAATTACACTTTATCTGCAGGTGACGATGCTGGAGGAAATTTAGCGGCAGCTGTATCACTGAAACTACAGGATCAGCAAGGTCATAACATACAAGAGTCTTTAAAGCTACAAGTCCTTATATACCCAGCGCTTCAGACATTAGATTTTAGTTTACCATCATATCTCTCAAACACTGGGAGACGTTCAAATCCAGGAACACTCAATACAGAAGCAATGGTTGAATTCTGGAAATATTATGCGTTTGGAGAGAAACAAAATATTCTGACAAATGAGCTACTTGAAAACAGGCACCTATCTGACGAACTCAAGGAAACCGACGAAGCTTCATATGTAAATCAAAGTCTTCTTCCACGCGAGTTTTTAGGTTCAAATCATAACTCATTATACCAAAGAACAGTAAATAACAATTTGTACAATGAAGTGAAAGATATATTTTTGAATCAATATTTCGCACCTTTGATCGCATCTAACGATAGTTTACGTAAATTACCTAGCACGTATTTGTTAACTTGCGACTTTGATCCACTAAGAGATGACGGATTTATGTTTTATGAAAGAATGAGAAGTTTAAACGTAGATATAATTCATAAGCATTGGTCTGGAATGGCCCATGGGTTCTTTGTAATAGACTATTATGAAGTAGCGGAGAAAGCTTTAGATGATGTTGTGGACTTTATACACGATAAATTGTAATAAAATGATCAGATTGGCATTGTTCTGTAAGCTTAATAAAATTATTTTTTTAAATACATGACAAAATGAAATGAGTCATTTTACAAAACTCAATCTAATACAAATCGATTTTCCGATAGGACCTTCCATAGTTGTTCCATTCCCTTCAATTTTGATGGGATATTCCGATCACAAGACGTCAACATCAATATAATTCCCGAGTTCGTAATGTGTACATTCAATGATATTTTGTTTCAGAGTGAAAAAAGTTAAGCTAAATAATCTTTCTTGTAGAGATGACAAGTGTCATATCTTCCCTGTAGACCGCCTATCAAATATGACCCCTTCTGCCGTATGTAATCCATATTTCAGATCCTTTATATGATTAATGCTTTAACCGGAAATGATGCTGATCACATATATTTCCGTGAAGCTGCATACTAATATGACAAACCATGACGTAATGGAAATCTCGAAAAAGTCCTTTTTGCAATTTAATGATAGATACGGAACTCGGAAGAACGAACGCCTTGCAATGATGCCATTTTTCATGTTTTTGAAAACCTGTCAGTTTAATTGCTTCAGATCGTTGCATTCAATTCAGATACTATCATACTATTCATTCATTTTTATCATCAAATTCTATAATTCAAGTACTAGGTTTCCGGAAGACAGATTTATTTTGTCCCAACATATCACGTCGTCTTTCGTGGCACTAAAACCATTACTTTCAACTAGGCACTTCGCCTACATATTTCATGTTATTGTATTGTAAATTCTTGTCATACTATAGCCGAGACAATTACTTTGAGAGAGAACATTCATACATGTTCTAAATTCCTATCTTGAGTCTGATTTTGGCTTTCCTATTGTCAATTTCCACATTTAAGTAATGATATATCGCGATGTTTGTCTAATTCTGCGCTCTACTTTATGCTCAATTCACTGTGTACCAGCGATATGTAAAGCCTTACAGTCGTGACTTTTACGTAATAAATATTATATATTTGGTTCCAGTTAACCTAATATACATTTCTTCCTTATTGTGGTGCAATTTAGTTAGTCATTAGTGTATATTTATAGAGAACGTGATTCAAGAGAGCGTCTGTTGCTGTGCGGGGTTTCAGATACTGCCGAAGGCACTACAGTTCGTTCCAAAATAGTATTTAGCATTATGACATATTAACATTTTTTTTTTAATTTAAACCAATATTATTTTTATCATGTTTTTCTTTTGTCTTTTATGTTAAATGAACTGAATATTTATTATTTACCAAGCATGGCAATCGATTTAAGACTCCATTTTGCTTAAATTTTAAGAGACAAATGGGTGTTTATATATTTTGTCAGATTGAACAGCAACACATTGAAACAATATAGACACTTTCTACTCTAATTCTCTGATAATAACCTACATATAAAATGTCTTCGAAGTCATGTATGTTAACGGTAACAAATGAAATAATGTTTAATAAATGAAACGTGTAGAATTAAACGACTTTAATAAGGTTAAGTAAACATGTGTTTAAACCATAATTGTGTTATTGATTCAGCACACACAGTGATAAAATGTGTATCAACAGATTGCTGAAAGATGACTTAACATGTATAAACAATAACAATTTGATTTTCAAATATCGTAATATATTGAAACAACAAGTTTTGGGGCGCAGAATAGCCAATAGACCGACAGACTACGCCTGCATATGGTGTTTGTATCTGGCGAATGATCCAATATGACAGTGCTTGTTCAACTTATGGTCATTTCATATACAGAAGCAAACTACTTACTGATAAGTTGTTGCCACAAGGATATCATCTGGACTTTAAATCTTCTATCATTGTTTCTAACATATCATGTGTTGTTATACCACTCTCAAGCGTGGGTATGAACGAAAGTGCAGTTAGTTAAAATTTACAAATAACAGGGATGTTTAAGTGACGTCACAGATATCAAATGACGTCATCGCCAAACTTTAGATGAATGGAGAGATTGACCTATCACCAAATGTCTGACACGTGGCTCTCCATGTTCGTTTTCTGACGTCATTCGTTGGTGATGTCATAACGACACATATGCTTGACGGACAATTTGATTGTGACTTCATAATGGAAAAGTTTACCAACAGGTGCAGTGTCGGGCATTTGGCGATAGGTCAATTGATGTTACGTAAAAGTTTGACGCGATCATGAGAGTCCAAACCCGATAGTGTCTAGACATGATGTAGGCTAATAGGTACTACCAATCGGCGCTTTTCAGTTATAGTAGAAACAAATCCAACAACTCGTGTAAGTTGATTATTTAGTTTTTCTAACTCATTAGTTAATTTTCAAAATTTAAATAGACACTCGGTAAACTTCATGTCTTTCAAATTTTGAAATTAACTAACTCGAGTTAGATAAACATGATAATCAACTAACACTGGTTGTGGAATCGATATTTACGGAATCGAGTGTACCTAGTGTATGTTGCTTTATGTTAGCGAGAGAAAGTTTCAGCTGGACAAATGGATGTCTGGTCAATAATTGGGGGTGGGGGTAATGAAATAGTCTAAAGGCACGTTAACTCGTGTGATCATTGCGTTATGTCCATGACTGAAAAAGATTTAATAACCCCGCCTTGAGTTCCCTCCCGTAGAGAACTTGAGGAATAACGAATTAAAGTGATTGACAGTGATTACCCTAATATGGATGTAAAGTAGGGATGTAATATGATGAGACTTTTCAATACTAACGGAAGGTAAAAACGAAGTCATGGATATCCTTAAACCTAAATCCTTATACCTACATTATGTCAATTTTTTGTCGTTTTTCATCTAATTCGTCGTGTTATAATGGACTTGAGTTTTGATAATTGATTGGTATTTCTTCAATTTTACTTTTTACCACTATCCATGTATCGAGGCAGGTGGACTCGTTGTCCCCGAGGATACTTATCGGGTAGTATATCTTCATAAATGTCAGACAAAAGAAGTAACATAGTGGCTGACACGTCGCCCACTATAAAAAGTTGTCAAACTGCCATACCTCAGGACACGGGTATGTCAGCTACCGGAGGTGTCCCTCGCGTGGTCCTACGGGACATAATTAACTCAAGTCACATCGTCAGTGACGACGATTAATTTTGGTATGGTAATGCCGATAGGTTCATTTCAATCAATCAATGTCAAGTGAATCTGGTTGATGTAATGAAAGACAACAAGTTTACCTCCACTGACAGCATAATTTCTAAATGCGGGAGCAGAAATTGCAAAACTTGTCATATACTCGTTACTGACAATTCATTTACATCCAACCTTACAAAACGCTCATTTTCAACACACAGCTTAGAGAACCTTTCGTGTAAGTCTACCGACGTAGTATACGTTATTGCTGCTTCTCTTTGTCGGATATTATATGTGGATGAAAGCAAGGGAAAGTTGAGAAGTAAAATGTCCGGACATCGATTCCAGATTAATCATGGTGGTATCCAGTTACTATACAGACATTTCAATCTGCCTGATCATTCTATCCTTTCCCTGAGAGTCCGTGTGTTAGAAAAGATATATCATCCCACAAACAACCCTAACTTACCCATGGCAGTAACCAGTTACTATACAGACATTTTAATCTGCCTGATCATTCTATACTTTCCCTGCCCGTGTGTTAGAAAAGATATATCATCCCGCAAACAAACCCTAACTTACCCATGGCAGTAACCAGTTACTATACGGACATATTAATCTGCCTGGTCATTCTATCCTTTCCTTGAGAGTCCGCGTGTTAGAACAGATATATCATCCCACAAACAACCCTAACTTACCCATGACAGTAACCAGTTACTATACAGACATTTCAATCTGCCTGATCATTCTATCCTTTCCCTGAGAGTCGGTGTGTTAGAAAAGATATATCATCCCACAAACAACCCTAACTTACCCATGACAGTAACCAGTTACTATACAGACATTTCAATCTGCCTGATCATTCTATCCTTTCCCTGAGAGTCGGTGTGTTAGAAAAGATATATCATCCCGCAAACAACCCTAACTTACCCATGGCAGTAACCAGTTACTATACAGACATTTTAATCTGCCTGATCATTCTATCCTTTCCCTGAGAGTCCGTGTGTTAGAAAAGATATATCATCCCACAAACAACCCTAACTTACCCATGACAGTAACCAGTTACTATACAGACATTTCAATCTGCCTGATCATTCTATCCTTTCCCTGAGAGTCCGTGTGTTAGAAAAGATATATCATCCCACAAACAACCCTAACTTACCCATGGCAGTAACCAGTTACTATACAGACATATTAATCTGCCTGATCATTCTATCCTTTCCCTGAGAGTCCGTATTTTAGAAAAGATATATCATCCCGCAAACAACCCTAACTTACCCATGGCAGTAACCAGTTACTATACAGACATTTTAATCTGCCTGATCATTCTATCCTTTCCCTGAGAGTCCGTGTGTTAGAAAAGATATATCATCCCACAAACAACCCTAACTTACCCATGGCAGTAACCAGTTACTATACAGACATTTTAATCTGCCTGATCATTCTATACTTTCCCTGTCCGTGTGTTAGAAAAGATATATCATCCCGCAAACAAACCCTAACTTACCCATGGCAGTAACCAGTTACTATACAGACATTTTAAACTGCCTGATCATTCTATCTTTTTCCCGAGAGTCCGTATTTTAGAAAAGATGTATTATCCCACAAACAACCCCAACTTAAGCAGACTCATAATGTCTTATTCGATGGTCTTCTACCATTCGTCAATTAGGTCTGCATCATATTCGTACAAAACTGTACTCACTCCCGTTGAAATAATTACACGACTTGTACAAATCTACGATGACAGTATGTTTTACCGATGCTGGTTCTCCAGAGTATTGACTTCATGGTATCATTTTGGACATTTCATAAAACAGATTATTCAAAGCTGTCAGGACTAATGAGTAATCGCCCGTCAAATTTCTAATAAGGGCATTGACGCTTTGAATATAAGCAATATTTTAAACCAAAAATCCGCCCAAAGTAAGATCCCGCCATACTTCCAATACAAAGATTCACCCTGTATTTCCTATAGTTATACGCGTTCAGTTGCCTCTAAGATCTTTAATAACAAGGCAAATCTGCAGCAACTGAATTTATCCAGCCTTTCCCAGAATATTCCGCCTCTACATCTGAATGCACAAAAATCCCTATAAACACCTCTTCATTGCGGGGTTATCTAAGTGTTCCACCAAGCCTTTATCTACTTTGCTTACCAAACTTCTAACACATATGAAACAAGGTATTCAGAAGTACTGTAAAACGAAGCGCAGTCAATCTAATGTGGATCCTAAAGAATTCAAAGGAATTGTTGGAACATTTAAAATCTCCAAATTTCAAACATATCGCAAGCAATTGTGACGAGGATACACTCCTCACTTGTTTCAATGGACTTGACTGTGGACTCACGGTGGGTGTGACCGGTCGAAAGGGGATGCTTACTCCTCCATGGCACCTGATCCCACCTCTTGGTTTCCGGAGGTCCCTGTTTGTCCATTTTTACCGGATTTGTATCTATGTCCTGGACGTTCTATTGATTTGTACTTTGGTATCTGAAATTTTTATATTTACTCAACAATCCCTCATCAAAAACTAAAAAACAGATTAACATCTTTTATACAAATCTCTTTTGTACACAAAAATGGAAATCTCAGATATAAATATTTGGTGTTAGGTCATGAAAACCCTTAATTTGTCAAAGAAATTCTCTGATTCCAATATCATGTACACTGAAGACAGATTTTCGGCATTCCAATGGGCACCTCTTTTGGCTGACATATTTTTGATTTCATATGAAGCGGAATTTATACAGCCTCTGCTCTCCAAAGGAAACAGTTTGCATCTCGGTTCAATTTTACTTACAGGTATCGACGATGTTCTGTCCATAAATAATTCAGAATTTCAGAATTACCTCGGCCAGATGTATCCTGTTGAGCTGGAGATCAATGAGACGACAGAGAGCAACACATCTGCTTTTTACCTAGATTTACTTCTGTCGATTGTAAAAAACAGTCAACTTCACACATCCCTCTATGACAAACGGGACGATTTCAATTTCCATATGACGAACTTCCCGTTTCTAAGTAGTAATATTCCATCTGCTCCTGCCTATGGCGTTTTCATTTCACAACTTATACGTCATGCCAGGGCATGCTCTTCTTATGAATGTTTTATTCTGAGAGTTAAACGACTAGCCAATAAACTACTTACACAAGGTTACGTTGTTGAACGCTTTGAGTCGTAGTTTCAGAAGTTTTATGGTCGATACTGGGATCTTGTTGAACATTATGAATTCCCCCTTTCAGAGATATTAGATAGTAATCTGGATCACGGCCACAGACAGTTTGTTTGTTTGTTTGTTTGTTTTTGTTTAACGCCACTTTCACTGATATTTCAGTTATATCGTGGCGATTCGTGTAAAATTATTTCTTTTAAGTAAAACCATGGAAAGTCTATTCTCTTTAAAAACTTTTGACACTAAACATTAGGTAAAAGACAAACAAGTTTGTGAATTATTGATAAACTATTAATTAATTATTTCAAATTTTGGAATATAAACCAATATCTTTAAGACATTCTAAAATGATGTCGCCAGCGACGTTATTAAAAACCTTTTTAGATCTGTCTCGGAGTAATATTTCTCACGAGCAGGTTTAAAATCTGTACATTCTGTTAAAATGTGTTTAATAGTTAGCCTTGAACCACACGGTATACATTCTTTAAATAATAAATATTTATATGTAAGGTTACTATGACCAATACGAAGTCTGGTCCTCATCACCAAACTTGACCTTTTTACCGAATTTGACCCGCTCATCGAAGTAGGTTTCCATGGAACATTTGCGACAGGTTTTGCATGCCAGCAGAAGACGCGCTCTCCTTCCGGACACCTGGTCTTATCCCGTTTGGGATTCGTAATTGTTCTTCATGTTGAGACCATTTACACATCTAATTCGTCGTGTTATAATGGACTTGGGTTTTGGTTATCGAGTTGTACTTCTTCAATTTTACTTACCTTACGATAATAATCTTTGGTCTGTATCATATTCGCGACAGACTTTATCATGTTCCTTTCATACTGTTTATAGAAAGAAGCAAACACAACTCTTCTACTCCGGAATACGCTCTCAACTTTATTATAGTGGACAAATCTGACATTGTAGTCTTAAAGATGATAACTGCTCTGAATAGAAGCATCTATTTCTAAAACTTAAATTTGCAAACAATAATATAGACAATTTAAACATTAGCAATAATCTTAATCACAAAAAGTTTCAGTCCTGTAACCCCCCCTCATTTTAAAAATTGTAAACCACAACCTAGTATTGCATACAATCTACTTAATCACAAATATATTTTGCTGTGTCTAGATATCAACCATTTTCAACTTGGAAAATGAAACCATAAAAAACCTTATTCTAACAGGCCGAAATACCATGAAACCCATTTCTTTAATTGGCAACAGAATTTTGGTTAAGTTATTGATTCAGTCAAAGAATTTGCCAAACGATAGGCCAAACATAAGAAGGGAGAAATAGACACTTTGTGTTTTCAGTGACCCAGAAGTGATTTCCGAGGTAGATAGACTACATGGCCATGATCCCAGCAGGGAAAGCGTCAAATAACATAATAATTTTGGTAAGGCACATTGCTAGGAGTGTCTATTAGATGAACTAAGGTTTAATACTTATTTTGGTAATCTTACATACACACATTCCTTTATTCATATGAATGTTCGTGTGAGTGCCATCTCACAGAATATTGTATTAAAGTTCTAATAAAAATTATTTACATAAAGAAAATTTACTATACTGTAAAAATGAACTTCAGAAAGAAAGGTATGTAATTGACTCCAATATTTTACTCTGTTTCACTAAGTGAAAT